>CM019822.1:119599050-119901679 GCA_009763385.1 Coix lacryma-jobi var. lacryma-jobi
TCTTGCTAGCCCACTAGTTTAGAAAGTAGAGACATAGCTTTTGTGTGCCATAGTGACTATAGTTTACTAGAATTGTTTGGATAGGTGGCTTGCAACACTTAGTAGAGCTAGAGCTAAAAGCTTCGCTTTGTTATTGTCTAACAAGTCTCTCTAAGTGTTTTGTAGAAATTTTATTAGGCTATTCACCCCCCTCTAGCCATTTAGGACCTTTCAGGGAGGAGGTGGAACTAAAACCCAAACCCGATTTTGCTCAAAGTTCTCTAACTCCTCATGCATGGCATTGACCCAATCCGGATCCATCAAAGCGTGTCCAACATCTCGGGGCTCAAAATCAGCAACAAAAGCAGAATGAGCAAAGTGAGAGATTTGAGACCTGGACCGAGTGACCCATTCGTCAATGTTGCCGATCATCTGCTGAGGAGGGTGTTGGCGCTGGATGTGTCGTGGTGCCTCCCGTGCAGAGGTGATCTCCCCCTCAACAGCAGCTGGTGCCTCCCCGGGTACAAAAGGTACCGCTCGGGGTGGCGGATCCCACGGCCCCCAGGAGGAAGACGTGTCGGGGTCGTGAGTCGTCGTAGAAGCCGCTCCTTGCGGCACAGCAGGTGGAGGGGGTGCTGGATCATCCATACCTTCAGCACCCTCATCCTCGTCATCAAAAAGAGGCTCACCAACCTCATGATCACCTGCACGCTCAAAATGAGAAGAAGGACAAACCATGGTCTCGTCGAAGGTGACATCGGATGTCTCCATGACTCGGTTAGTGTCAAGGTTAAGTACACGATAAGCGCGAGTGTGAGTGCCATAACCCAAAAACACACCGTCAGAAGAACGAGACTCAAATTTGTCCAAGTTTCCCTTTTTGAGTATAAAACAATGGCAACCAAAAACTCGAAAATAACTCACCTTGGGCAGTTTTCCAAAACGCAACTCATAAGAAGTCTTTTTCAAGAAAGCTCGGAGAAAAATGCGATTGCAAATGTAGCATGCAGTGCTCATAGCTTCGGCCCAATATCGCCTAGGAGTCCTATGCTCATCGAGCATCGTCCTGGCCATCTCTACAAGGGTCCGATTTTTCCTCTCTACAACACCATTTTGGGGCGTTGTGTAGGGGGAAGAAAACTGATGCTCTAAACCCAAAGAGTTACAAAACTTCTCAAAATCCGAATTCTTGAATTCGGAACCATTATCACTCCTAATAGCTCGCCTCGAGTTCAAAGGGAACTCGTTATGAAGACGTAAAATCAGATTGCGAGCAAAGGAGAAAGTCTCGGTCTTCTCAGCCATAAAGAAGACCCATGAATATCTCGAAAAATCATCAACAACGACAAGCACATACCACTTCCCCCCAACCGAGCTCACCCGAGCCGGACCAACAAGGTCCATGTGCAAAAGCTCTCCAGGGCGCTGTGTCATGACCTGAGTCACCGGATGGTGGGGAGCGGCAACCATCTTCCCATGTCTACAAGAATGGCGAACAAGATCCTTCTCCATCGACAACTTGGGCAATCCTCGGATTAGGCCAAGTGAGCTAAGTCTTGCAAGCAAGACGAAGCTCAAATGCCCTAGTCTCCTATGCCACTTCCAAAGATCAGAGGAGGAAGGTCCAGCCAAAAGACAACGAGAAACTCCAAACGACTCCGAGAAATTCGCACGAAAGACTTTTCCAAAGGGCGAAATCACACAAACAAGATTGCCCTGAGGATCCAAAATACGACTGAGATTCGGTTTAAAACGAATCTCATAGTCGTCGTCAAAGAGTTGCGATACAGAAAGAAGATTAAAATGAAGTTAGAAACAAGAGCAACATCGCGCAACACAAAGTGCTCATTAACTCGCACCGACCCACGAGACAACACTTTACCTTTGCTATTGTCGCCGAAGGTGATAAACTCCTTTCCGGCGACTGGACTAAGACTAGAGAACCACTTGGCGTTTCTGGTCATGTGCCTCGAGCAACCGGAATCCACCAACCAAACGTTCTCCAATCGTTTTACCTACATCAATAAAAAGACATAGGGTGAGCGTACGGTCCAACACTGGGGTTAGTGAAGTAGGGAGAATACCAGTGTTGGGCCGACTGCTCAAAAGAACGGTTAGCAGAAAAACCATTCCTAGCACGCCTACGGGGAAAGCGATCACCATGCTGAGGAAAACATGGTCCGCTGAGGAAGGAGCGCTCACCGCGATACTCAAAACGCGGTGGAGGAAAGCGCTCAACTACAAAGCCACCGCCACGGGGTCCATAGCCTAGGCCTGGGAACTTCAGGTTCTGGACCTCTAGGCCTAGCAGCTCTCCTTGGAGCTCTCCTCTGAACATTCGGCACATGTACATCATGGAAAGGATGGTACATGTCCGGATTGTTCATCTCCCTAGCACGGCGCGCCTCTCTCTTGCGCCGAAAGCAGAACTCACTCAAGTGTCCATCTCTCCCACAATGCTCACAATGGTACCTCACCGCTCTCAAAGGGGGTTGTTGGTAGTCACGGTAGTGGGTGTGGATCACTTTGCCCTTCTGTGGCATAAGCTCCTCCTGGATGGGTGGCATGGTGTCAAGCTTGCTCTTGAGGTGGTTTGGTTTTGGAGCCCATGATTGTTTCTTTGGTGGAGCTCTCGGAGGTTCAACAAAGACTCCATCCTTGGTGTTAGGCTTGAGAGGCTCTTTGGGTGGAATCTTGGTAAGCTTGGGAGTAGTGGTAGAGTTGGGCTTCTCACATGGGTTAAGACCACTCGACTCTCCAATCTTCCCAAAAGATGAAACATCAACACCCGGAGCAAAACCTACACCAGGACCTCCAGCAGCTCGCTTGAATTGGGAGATCATCATCCCGAGCTGTGGCTCACCACTAGACACCCATGACAAGATGGTCTGAAGGTATGTGTTTTCTTCCTCGGTTTGCATCTTGTCATGCTTCATGTTTGCGATCTCCATCTCCAAATCCTGCGGATACATGGGTGTATGCCGGGTCTCTGAGTGATGAGTGATTGTCAACTGGGATGATGTGCATGTTCTTCGGCTTGTGTTGTGCAGGTGTCGAGGACGGATGCAGTGATCGAAGGCGAGGTGAAGGTCAAGTAGAGACGTGCCGTGCCGATGGACCGAGAGTGGCGAAGGGCGGACGTGAGGCTTGGACTGAGGGACCAGAGGCCCGAGGATCAGTTGTGGTGGCTGGCAGCCTATGGCAGCTACAAGCGAAGACTTGCGGTCATGTGTTGACTGAGTCGTGGACTCGGGGACACATGTCAGTGGACGGGGTGCACGGGAGGTGCATCCCCTCTACGACATCGGTTTGGTGGTAGAGCCAGGGAAAAACCATCGGGTGGACGGTTTCCAGGTTTGGGCCTCAAAACCTGGGCGCTGAGGGTTTGCTGAGTTTGGCCTCAAAACTCAGAAGCTTGTGGGCTGGTTTCCCGGTTTGGGCCTCAAAACCGGGGGTTGGCTGGAAAAGGCTGGTTTCCCAGTTTGGGCCACAAAACCGGGGGTGCAGAGCGAGGGCAGCACGTGGCGGCGATCCGGAGGTTGCGTCGAGGCAACGCTTCGGTTTGTGCGGGCGTGGCCGTCGGATACACCTACCACCTAGTTAGTCCAGAATAATCCTAGGGTTTAGCTTGTTCGCTCTGTAATTAGAATAGAGAGGGGTAGAGTAGGAAATAGACTTAGGCTAGTAGTAGGATAAGTAGTCGGGAGACACCCTCCTCCCAAATAATCTCAGTCATTTGCTCTTTCGCACTTAGGGTTTCCTGCTCTCCCACTCCCCTGCTGTAGCGAACCTGAGATCCACAGAGAAGAGAACAATACCTCTGTGTTCATGAGATTTTGAGGAAGTGAGACCGTAATCTCACTATTGTAGCGTGTGGTAGCCACACGGTTGCAAATTCGTGGTTGTGATTTGCGTTTTGTTCGTGTTCTTCGCGGATTGCTTTTTGCCACGATTTTCCCGTCGATCGATCTCTTTGCTCAGCGCGTCTTTTGGAAATCCGTTTGAACCAAGTTGTTCTAGATCGTGAGGCACTTCTTTCCACCGAAGGAATTCTCCTCTAACCTCACGGTCTAGGAGATCGAACGATTTTTCGTGTTGCATCGGTTTTTGCTACGTCGCTCCGATTTCTTCCAATTCCTCGATTTGGAGTTAAGTTCGAGCCATGATTCCCGTGGGATAGCTCACTAGCATCCTTGGAACTTCTCACATCAAGTCTAAGCCCTAGTGCTTTTGATTCGGAGAAGATCGAGTGGATTTCACGGAAGAACTGCACTGCGTCGGGGGCATCGGACGCTCGAGTTCGTAGCATCGGACGCTGACCCGTTTGGCATCGGAGGCTCCGTTGCCACGTGTTAGGATCTGACAGTTTCTAAGGAGCATCGGACGCTACCACCGGACGCTCCGTTGTTCATCGGACGCGCCGGAGTGAAACCACCGGACGCTGAGATTTTACTGTTCACATCGTCCGATGCGTATACAGTAAGGTTCCTGAGGGGCTCTGTTCACATCGGACGCTGCAGGTGCTAGGGCATCGGACGCTAGCCAGATTCCGATGCTGCTGATTCAGCACTGATTCGTCCTTCGTTTGCTTATCCGTTCTCGGATTTGGTTTTGGGTTTTTGCGTTGGGTTTCTAGAGTTGTGTAGTGTCCCGCTGTGCTTCTTGGAAGCATCCACCCTACATCTAGGGTCGTGGACATTAGCAAGCTCTAGGGTTTGTCTTTCAGGGTGATTCTCGGGACAGTGGCTACTAGTTTCAGAAAGGAAATTTTGAAGCTCCCATTCACCCCCCCTCTGGTCGCTTTCTGGTTGCCTCTCGGTCCTTCAAATCCTCACAAAGAACACACCTAGCCACACATGTGCTACCTGAGTTGGCCTCTTCAAGAGACACAATCTTGGCATTCTTCTCTGCCAACTCAGATTGCAAGACAGGACAAGTCTTGCACGCACCCAACAGCATGGGTCTAGCCCGGAGCTCATCCAACTCTCCTACCAACGCAGCATACTTACTTCTCAAAGTGAGAAGGTCAGTCATGTGCTTGGTGCACATCTCACACTCCTCCTCGGTGACAACAACGGTGGACTTGACAGATTCAAGTTCCTTCACCGTATCCTCCCACTTCTGCCTAAACTCCTTGCGCTCTCTAGCGGCACGCCTAAGCAACTTATCCTGACTAAGGAGCGCGGCAGTAAGCTTCTCGACCTCAGCAGAAAGCTCGTCGGGGGTCAGAGATACCTGGGAGGTGTCATCGTCGTCGTCCCGAGGGGTCTCCTCCAGCTCGCTGTCGACCTCCTTGCCGAGGGCCATGGTGCAGAAGCCGTCGTCATCGGCGAAGAAGCAGAGACCGTTCAGCTTGTCCTCGATCTTCTTCTTCTTCTCGGACTCGTCGTCGCTTGAGGAAGCGGAGTCGTCGTCCGAGTCGTCGACGTCGCTGAGCATGGCGAAGAAAGCACGTTGCTCAGCCTGGGCCTTCTCCAAGTACTTCGTCTTGATGTACTCCTTGTTGAAGCCGCCCTTCCGCTTGTGCCTTGCGGGGACGTACTTCTCCTTGTGCTTGCCGGAGTCGTACTTGTGCCCATGATCGCCCTTCCCAGATGAGTGCTTCTTCTTGGGACAGTTGGCGATGAAGTGGTTCGGGTCGCCGCACTCGTAGCATCCCGAGCGTCCTCCTCCGCGGCGACGTTTCATGCGGTTGTTGTGGAACCGCGAGAACCGGTTGGCGAGCATAGCCAGCTCGTCATCCCCCAAAGACTCCAGCTGCTCCTCTGTGACAGAAAAGAGAGAAGAGAGTGCAAAACCTCCAGAGGAGTTAGTAGAAGAGCCAGAAAGCAAAGCCATCGACGGGCCAGAAGGATTTTCATAAGAAGCCCTCGCCATGGCATCGATCTCACTGGACTTGAGCTTACTGAAGAGCTCGTCGCACGTGAGGGTCTCATAGTTAGGCGATTCGATGATCGCCTGAACCTTGGAATCCCACACCGATCGATCAAGAGTATGCAAAAGCTTCAAAGCTCTCTCATGATCGTCGAAAGGCAACAGCTCCTTGTTAGCCCTCATCCTGTTGACAATCACCTGAAAGCGAGCGAATAAACTTTCTATGCTCTCGCCAGGCATATGTCGAAAGTTCTCATACTCTCGCTTGAACGACTCGTAGAGACGGGTTTTGACTTGAGAGGTTCCCTCATGGAAACGCATGAGGGTAGCCCAAATCTCCCGAGCAGTAGTGAGGTGAGAAACCCGATCAAACTCACTCATGCTCAGGCATGAGAAAAGAGCATTACGGGCTCGGCTATTGGCATCGTGCTCATCGATCTAAAGCTGAGAGACACGAGCAGCCAAGACCACGTAATCGGCAGAGTTGCAAATATCCCAAATGGAAGCACCCGAACTCTGCAGACAGGCCGACATGCGTATCTTCCAATACGCATAGTTCGTCCCATCGAAAAACGGCGGTTTGCCCACGCCGCGATCCATGTCGCCTTCTGTGGATCTGGAACCGGCTAAGGTGGAAGATCCTTAACCCGCTCCGATACCAATTGAAGGACCGAGAAAGCACTAGCAAGGCGACCAGAGGGGGGGTGAATGGGAGCCAACAAAATTTCTCTCAAAACTTTGGCCAAATGTCCCAAGATCTACCCCCGAAAGCTACGACCGAAACCGTGATGCCCACGACCCTTGGAAGAGGGTGGATGATCCCTAGGATCAGAGCGAGGCACCACAAGGTGATAGCAAACCAAACACAAAAAACTCCGGCACAAGTTCGACCCTTGAGAACCGTGTCCCGAATGTAGATAGACAGCTACGTCGAGAAATCCCCAAATACCGATGCTAACAAGTAGCAAAGATACCTAGAGAGGTTTCTTGGTCAACTACAAGGCCAAACGAGAACTCCGAAAACCAAGCGAGGAAGCCGGGAGAGCAAACTCACAAAACCGGAAGCTTCAGTCGATTCTCGGACTGTCCGGACCTGGAGTCCCGGACTGTCCGCGGTACTGCCGGACTGTCCGCTACCGAGTGGCGGACTGTCCGCCGGCAAAACTCACCAAACAGCAAAGCTGCTGAAGTTCCATGGACAGTTGCCGGACTGTCCGCGGCTTTGAACTGCGGACTGTCCGCCGGTCAACCAAAGCCAAATCAGCCGAAGAACACAGCCACTGGTCCGGCTGTTCCCCGACGCCCGGGCTGTCCGCCGGTCAGGTGGCGGACTGTCCGCGGCTGACCAGTGAGGGCAATTTTGATCGCCCTTCACCCAAATCGATTCAAACCAAAATCCCTTTATCCCAAACTTGGAGAGGATGATCACGAGGTAGTTAGGAGACTATCCCCAAGAAATCATCTGCTCAAATCAACTCAATCAACGGGAAATCGAAGGGGAAGGTGTATGAACTGAAAAAGTGCCACGAAAACGAAATCAACGCGATCTACTTGTTCGTGAGGAGTTAGATGAATTCCTTTGGTCGAAATGACCTCCTCAATATAAAGAACAAGTTGATTCAAATGGATTTCGCAAAGACGCACTAGAGAGGGAGATCGAGTGATGGGAAAATCATGGAGAAACGAAGAACGCGAAGAACACGAACCAAAACGCGAAACAAGTCATCGATCTGCAACCGTGTAGCTACCACATGCTACAACAGTGAGGTTACGGCCTCACTTCCTCAAAATCTTCAATACACAGAGGTATGGTTCTCTGCGGATCTCAGCTAGGTACAACAGGGGATTGGGAGAGCAGGAAACCCTAGAGTGCAAAGAGCAAATGACTGAGATAGATGGGGAGGTGGGTGTCTCCCCCTATTTATCCTAATTCTAACTATTCCTAATTCCCACTCTACCCCTAACTACTTACAGAGCGAACCAGCTAAACCCTAAGGTTATTCTGGACCAACTCGATGGTAGGTGGATCCGATGGCCACGCCCGCACAACTCGTAGATTTGCTTCGACGCAACCTCCCGATTGCCGCCACCGCTCTGCGTCCTTTTCCTGGACGTCGCACCCCCAGTTTTGAGGCCCAAACCGGGAATCCAGCCTTCACGACCAACCCCCCGTTTTGAGGCCCAAACCGGGAAACCAGCCCACCAGCGCCTGAGTTTTGTGGCCCAAACTCAGCAAACCCGCAGCACCCAGGTTTTGAGGCCCAAACCTGGAAACCGTCCTCAGCCCGAGTTTTGTGGCCAAACTCGGAAACCATCAGCGCCCAGGTTTTGAGGCCCAAACCTGGAAACCGTCCACCCGATGGTTTTTCTCTAGCTCTACCACCAAACCGAAGCTGTAGAGGGGATGCACCGCCCGTGCACCCCATCCACCGACACGTGTCCCTAGGTCCTCGACCCGAGCAACACCATGTCCCGCAAGTCTTCGCTCGTCGCTGTCCCAGGCTGCCAGCCGCCACAGCAGATCCTCAGGCCACCGGTCCCTCAGTCCAAGCCTCACGTCTGCCCTTCACCGCTCCCGGTCCATTAGCACGGCACGTCTCTACTTGACCTTCACCTTGCCCTCGATCACTGTCTCTGTGCTCGACACCTGCACAACACAAGCCAAAGAACCTGCGATCAAACCCGTTGACAGTCACTCATCACACGAGACTCGGCATACACCCATGTATCCGCACAATTTGGGCAATCTTTGGATTAGGCCAAGTGAGCTAAGTCTTGCAAGAAAGTCGAAGCTCAAATGTCCTAGTCTCCTATGCCACTTCCAAAGATCAGAGGAGAAAGGTCCAGCCAAAAGACAACGAGAAACTCCAAACGACTCCGAGAAATCCGCACGAAAGACTTTCCCAAAGGGCGAAATCACACAAACAAGATTGCCCTGAGGATCCAAAATACGACTGAGATTCGGCTTAAAACGAATCTCATAGTCGTCATCAAAGAGTTGCGAAACAGAAAGAAGGTTAAAATGCAAGTTAGAAACAAGAGCAACATCACGCAACACAAAGTGCTCATTAACTCGCACCGACCCATTAGACAACACTTTACCTTTGCTATTGTTGCCGAAGGTGATAAACTCCTTTCCGGCGACAGGGCTAAGACTGGAGAACCACTTGGCGTTTCTGGTCATGTGCCTCGAGCAACCGGAATCCACCAACCAAACATCCTCCAATCGTTTTACCTGAGAGGTGTCGTCGTCGTCGTCGTTCTGAGGGGTGTCCTCCAGCTTGCCGTCGACCTCATCACCAAGGGCCATGGTGCAGAGGCCGTCGTCATCGGCGAAGAAGCAGAGACCATTCAACTTGTCCTCGATCCTCTTCTTCTTCTCGGACTCGTCATCGCTTGAGCAAGCGGAGTCGTCATCCGAGCCGTCGACGTCGCTGAGCGTGGCGAAGAACGCATGCTGCTCAGCCTGGTGTTGACACTGGTTATCTATCAAAATTAAAGGATAAATAAATATGAAAAGGGCATGAATTCAATCACCAACAAAGGTTTAGGGATTTATTTGACAATATTCCATGAGTTTTAGTGAATTGTGATTCTACAGGGACTAAACCAGGAAACCAGGGCTAATTGCTTCCCCTAGAAGGAAACCGACGCGAGATAACGCAACCGGCACGTCAGGAATATTCCAGAAGGTTCTAGAGGACACCAGAGGACACCACGAGGCGGGACACCCCGAGACGCTGCCAGGTGGGACCGGTCGGTCCCACCCTTAGACCGACCGGTCTCCCCCCGGGCCCGCTGGTCTCCGTCTTCTGCAAGCTTCCTCCACCAACCTCTAGGATGCATCTTAGCCGTACCTTAAGTCGGTTTGATCCAACGACCGCGGTTGATCCCTCAGGGCTATATAAGCAGCCCCAGACCCCCGTCTCCAGGCATCTCCATCTTCATTATTCATCTCCACATCAGAAACTAGGGCTTCAATTAGAAGTAGAGGTCCCTCTAGATGAATCTCTTCTAGTTCATCTAGAATTAGATCTAGTTCATCTAGTTGTAATCAAGAGCCAGCTTTCAAGTAGAAGACTAGTTACCCCTCTAGTTTAGGTTTAGAACCTAGTCTTGTATTAGAACTAGAAGAGAGAGAGAGAGGAAGAGATCAAGAAGGAGCTCCGGCCTGTCGGATCAACTTCTTCATCTTGTACCTGCGGATTCAAGTTCATCTTCAACTTGCTTCAGCGATATGTCGGTAATCAACGTCTATATTTAAGTTTGAGCTATTGTTCTTATTATTCTTAAGGTTTCTGACTCTCTTGAGTACTTTAATTCTAGTCATTCTAGAGTTAGAGTTTTTGGATAGTGTAAGCGTGGTGCTTAGACTTGATAGCTCATAAATGCCTCCTATAACGCCGGTAGTAGTGGTTGTTCGCAAGGGTGACTCTTATAGCCTTGTTGATTCTTCTATAGTCCACTTACCCATGTGTAGGCTCGGTAGGATTATACATTTGCATAAAAGACTCATACTCTGTTTGTGACCTTTTATGGAAACTTCCCCACTAAGAATAATATAAACATATCACTCTTAAATTGGAATTAGACAACCTTAGTGATCCCCTCTATGCTTCTAGATTCTCCGTCCTTGTTAGCTACTCTGGGGTTAGACTTTGAGACTTAACACTATCCGTTCCTTTGGGTTCGATAATAAAACTAGGTTACTCCGGTGAAGTGCTACATCGGTAGATCTTATCTGTGCGCTTGCGGATAAAGTAGAGTGTGCGTTAATTTATACCAACAAGCATTTCTGGCGCCGTTGCCGGGGATAGAGTTTATCTCTACTCTTGGTAGCGACGTTAGTTAGTGTCAACAAACATTTCTGGCGCCGTTGCCGAGGAATGGTAGATCAACTTAAGTCTTAGTTTAACCTTGTAATCATACTTTTATCTTTTCCTTTTGTCCTAGTCTTTTCATTATTTTTGTTTTCATTCTTATGAATGTTGTTTTTGAATTCCACTCTTATCTATACCCCATGAGCAAGCTATAACCAGTAGAATCCTTATACCGCATCATCATACCTGGTTATGAGCTATGCCTACCTTTCTGCTGCACTGTCCTTGCAATGAGCATAGAAATATAATTGTGAAAATATTCCTTCGGGTATTCTTGTCACTAACCTTTCTAGGTCTGGAGCAGAAAAGAACGAAGGAACAACAAACACAAGGTATGTCCAACCAATCATCATGCAACTTTGAATTACATTCATCCAATCTTGATTTGCAAAATCCAAGCTTGGGGAATAGACTTTCTAAGAACATCTCTTGCCATGTTGCTATGTTGGTTGACCCTACCTTTAAGATATACACATCATGCTCTTTCATTTGAATAAATTTCTATAATACTTTCATGTTACCTTTATTTGCTATAGTATATGTTTAGGTTTGAAGTACTTTCATATATCTCTTAAATGAAGCATGGTGCCTAGTTTAGGAGTGGATGATCTTGCTTTCAAAGGCCTTTTAATTTAAGCAGGCTTAGGTTAGAATGCCCTCTTAAATCAAATTAGACGTGGTGTCTAGGTTGGTTTCTGAGCCGACAGTATGCTATAGTGGATGTTGGATATTTTGTTGGACTAACCCCTGCAGGCAAACTTTCAACATCAATTTGGGAAAGTCCGGAGATGAACTCACACTGGAGATGAAGCAAGGCGTATAATGAATTTCAACAACTCTTGCACAATGAAGACTCAGCTCATTCATCATGGATGAAAGAACTATGAGTATCAAAGTTTATTTATTTTGTCTTCTACTGCAAGTTATCTTTTGCCTTGAATCATGTTAAAGTGCAGCCAACACATAAAATACTAGTCTACGCTAAATTAAACCTAAAAACATCTTTTTATTAGCATAGATGCAAAATACATAAAGTTGTGGACAACAACCCATGCTTCAAATTCTTGCAATCCTTCGGGTACATGTCCACTAACATTACGCAGGAGAGAGATTTTGCTCATCTATGGTTTGGTCTGAACATTGAAGATCCAAAACCCAAACCATAGACACACAAACCTACTCTCAGATCACAAATGGTGCTAGCCTAGCTTTGAGTCTTGCTTGGGCGCTGATGACAAACAGGATGCAACTTGCCTCATATGAGACAACCTATGCCTGCAATCATCATTATCCAAAACATCAAGACAAGAAATGGGAAGATATCCTCTTTTCTAATCAAGAGCTAGTTTGGGAGATAAGATGGTACCACTACAACAATAGCAAGATCTACCAGTCAAATACATGAACATGTTGTTTGGGAATCCATCTACATCACAAGCCAGCCTGGGAGATAATTCCATTGTTTAGATTTATTTCACAGTCAAAGGGAGGAAGGAGAAAAACCACTCATATTGATCTCCTACCCACCACTTTGATCAGTACAAACCACTAGATGCTGTCCCAGTCAAGAAGAAAAATATGATCCACCACACATTCTTGGAAGATCGTTCTTGAACACCATCAATGTTATCATCTTTGCCGAACCTGGAGAAGTCAACTTTTGGATCTTTCGCTGCATCTTCAACATCTATATTACTTATGAGCAGCCAAAGAGAACCAAGAGAAGACCTCGAAGGGAGAACCAACTACCAAGAATTGAGGAGGGCATCATGAAGGATGAAGCCACTGCACCACAAGAGTTAGAAGATGAAGAGATTACCTGAGCTCGCAAATCAAGAAGAACAGCCGATAAGATCTCCATCATCTAGACACTGTTGAGAGGACAAGTCTCAGTTGTGACATTACAAGACAAAAGACTCTCATGGAGGCACTCGAGTAGCAGCTCTAAATTCAAGTCTCCTGCCAACCCAATGATTAAAGGAAAACAAGAAAGGTTGACAAGAGAAGAACGCGGAACTGTCCCTACATCCTCATAGTACAGAATTAATACAAGAAAGTGAGAGGATCCTAGTCAGCATACTCGAGGAACAATGCGCCTTCACTAATAAGTCAACACAAGAGAAGGAAGATCCATACCTCTAAAGATGATTCCACCGTGATCTTCCTCCTCTCAATCACACTGTGAGACAAAGAAGAAAAGACAAGCCAGCTAGACAAGAGGAGCTTCCACAAGGTGGTTCAGCACAATCACTTTCCAATGACAAAGTAACATTTCAAGGTAAGTAACCATCACTTTAAAAGCTTCTTCTTGATTCTAGTATGAACATAAATAAAGAACTAAATATGTTTAAGTTGCACCTCACTTGATCCAACCTAATCAACTCAACATATTCAGTCCTTTGATCCTTGTTCATAGCTTTACTCTCTTGTATCTCACTATCTTAACTAAATGAGCTAAAATGTTGTGCATCTAACCTTTGCAAGATGATATATCTCAGTCATGAAAAGATCGACACATTATGCATAGATTATCCTTCCTTGGGTTAAGTAATCTGATCTGTTAAATATTTTAAGATGCTACTTTTATGCTCATCCTCTGATCCTATCACTCATGTTAAGATTGAATGGAACACATAAACAAAAAGTTTATCTTGTGCATTGTGCCTAAGGTTAGAGAGGAATAAACAAAACTTTTGGTCCTGTTGGTGTTTTTCCACCAACAGAGCCCATGCACTTGATCTCCACCTTGTCTTTATGAGCAGGACACACTCTTGAGCAAAACATGGAGAAGTTTGTCACTCCCAAATTCTACAGAGTGAAGGTCCTAGATCTACAAGAACATGCACACTGAGCAAGATGCTGCCAACGTCCATAATTAACGCTTCACTTCAAATTGCTGGACGAACAAATGACATGAGTGACACCATATCATGAGGCATAAACAAGAAGGAATGATGGAGGACGTCGTAGTCAGAATTAGAGGTCATGAAATCCCCACAGACTTCTTGATCCTCGACATAAGAAGACGATGATGTCCACCTCATTCTAGGAAGACCATTCCTCTACGCTACAAGTACAATCATCTACAAGAGGAAATCCATTTTCACTTTCCTGGAGAAAAAGCACGATGCAACTTCATCAACTAAATGCCCAATGAAGCACCCAAGAAGAATAGAAGTGAAAGACGCCGCTCTCAAAGCCAAAGAAGACAAAGCTATCGAGAATAGAGAGGTCAATCACGAAGAAGAAGCTATCGACACTGTCCCCGAAAAAGAAAAGAAGAAAAACCTCAAGACAGTGAACCACAGGAAGTGAAGACTCAGACCAATAAAGTATGGGAGAAAATGTCTGCACCTAAGAGGTACAATTAATAACAACTTTCCAAACGTCTGACATACCTTGGGAGGTCTGAACCAAGGGAAGGTCCGGTTCGTCGGACCTAAATATCCGAACCTTCGCCAAAAGGTAAAAATCGGTTGTTATCTTTATATTTACTTTCCTGCATATTTCTCATATTTAATCCATAACCATTTCTTGAATCATCATATTTAATTCACAACATATTTTAATTTCTGCATTACATTAGAAAACAAAATAAAAATATTTCACTGCATCATAAAGCCCCATGTGAATAATTCTATGGCGTGTAAAAACCCACAGGAATGTTCACCGTGGTGGCATAAAAATAATAAAAATAAATATGCATGCATTCATCCTGTGCATTTTCTCTTGCATCATAAAAATATAAAATACAAAAATATTAAGAAAGAGATCTTACTGAAATTCTAGACAACTAAGGCTTAAGTGGCCAACCACTAACGCTTAATCTGTTCCACAAGTTTTGTTGTCTATTTGAGTTTCACAGGATTTGAAAGGCCAAGAAAAGCTGACGAGCAAGTGAATGCTCCATCTACTGTTGGAGCACTGTCTCAACAATCATCAATATCAATCAAAGCTCCGATAGAGGAAGGACATATCCACTGCCAGTCTGCTCCATTGCAAGATCGAACGACTACGTCAACATTCAGCTTGGGGGAAGGCACCCCCATGTATCCCCGTAAGTATCTTTATCCTCTTAAGTTTTTCATTGTATAAACAGATTCAAAACACCAAAAATATGTGAGCACATGAAGGCTCACCCTTAAAAATGAAAACACCAAAAAATGTGAGCACATGAAGGCTCACCATTAATTAAAAAAGAGACAAAAATATATGAGCACATGAAGGCTCAACGCTATTAAGGCAAACAGCTTGGGGGATACGCACCCCCGTTATCTTTCGCGATTCAGGTATGTCTTTATTATTATTACTACTACTATTATTATTGGCTTTTATATTATATCTTAAAGTGTGTTAGACTAAATAAATAAAATAGTGTGTCTAGTTTGTTTTAAGAAGTTGATCACCAAAGAAGAACCCTCTCTCTCTAATCTTTTGCATGGAAATGATGAATAGTTGCTCTATCTAATTTCTTTCAAGTACCCAGTCTTTAAAGCATGAGTTCTCCTAATTAATAATGATGCCTTAAAATAAAATTAAATACATGGATGGCAAATACTTAATCTAAGGTCTAGGTAATTGGGATATGACATGTGATGATCTAAGCTGCTATTATCTTGTTCTAAACAACACTAAAGTTCCCGAGATTTCTCAATATAAACATGACTAATAATTGCATTGAGTTAAATTAAGCTTTGTTGACCCTATGAGTAGTTTATCATGCCATTGAATTTGAGATCACTTACACATTTCATCCATCTTCCACATAAATGCTCATAATTATCTGTTGCTACCCTCTCAGAAGTTTGTGGGAAGCATGTGGCTATTAAAAAAAAAGAAGAAGAAAAAAAAAGAGATCCGAGGAAATAAAAAGGGACAAGAGTCCAAAACCTCAAAAAGATAGATCCCGAGGAAATAAAAAGGGACAAGTGTCCGGAACCTCAAAAGAAATAAAAAAAAGAAAAAAAAATGTCAGAAAAAATGGGCACGTGCCTGACAGTAGAATTAGCCTGATAGTCATATGTCTCTGATAAATAGAAGAGAGTGAATATATTCAAAAGAGCATCCGACTCCATTTTTCCATACACATGCACTTCTTGATTCAATGGCTGGTTGACTCTCTTTGGATCCATTGTTTAATTTGACAACATATGTATTAATGCTTTTGAAAATTAATTAAAACTCCGGGATAAAGGTGAAGTGAAAGAACTAGAGACATAGTGCTTGATTTGAACGTTCAATCTCTCAATTATTCAAGACCTAAGGTAAGAGTAATATGCCCCATGAAGAATAACATGATATGTATCGGAGAATTTTTGTTTAACAGCAGGTATACTTGTTGGAAGTGAAGATATAGTAGCAACTCCTGATCCATTGTTAAGTTTTGGTTTTGCTAAGGGACTAGCAAAAGGTAAGCTTGGGGGAATTGTTGACACTGGTTATCTATCAAAATTAAAGGATAAATAAATATGAAAAGGGCATGAATTCAATCACCAACAAAGGTTTAGGGTTTTAATTGACAATATTCCACGAGTTTTGGTGAATTGTGATTCTGCAGGGACTAAACCAGGAAACCAGGACTGATTGCTTCCCCTAGAAGGAAACCGACGCGAGATAACGCAACCGGCACGTCAGGAATATTCCAGAAGGTTCTAGAGGACACCAGAGGACACCACGAGGCGGGACACCCCGAGATGCTGCCAGGTGGGACCGGTCGGTCCCACCCTTAGACCGACCGGTCTCCCCCCGGGCCCGCTGGCCTCCGTCTTCTGCAAGCTTCCTCCACCGACCTCTAGGATGCATCTTAGCCGTACCTTAACTCGGTTTGATCCAACGGCCGCGGTTGATCCCTCAGGGTCATATAAGCAGCCCCAGACCCCCCTCTCCAGGCATCTCCATCTTCATTATTCATCTCCACATCAGAAACTAGGGTTTCAATTAGAAGTAGAGGTCCCTCTAGATGAATCTCTTCTAGTTCATCTAGAATTAGATCTAGTTCATCTAGTTGTAATCAAGAGCCAGCTTTCAAGTAGAAGACTAGTTACCCCTCTAGTTTAGGTTTAGAACCTAGTCTTGTATTAGAACTAGAAGAGAGAGAGAGAGAGAGGAAGAGATCAAGAAGGAGCTCCGGCCTGTCGGATCAACTTCTTCATCTTGTACCTGCGGATTCAAGTTCATCTTCAACTTGCTTCAGCGATTGTTTCGGTAATCAACGTCTATATTTAAGTTTGAGCTATTGTTCTTATTATTCTTAAGGTTTGTGACTCTCTTGAGTACTTTAATTCTAGTCATTCTAGAGTTAGAGTTGTTGGATAGTGTAAGCGCGGTGCTTAGACTTGATAGCTCATAAATGCCTCCTATAACGCCGGTAGTAGTGGTTGTTCGCAAGGGTGACTCTTATAGCCTTGTTGATTCTTCTATAGTCCACTTACCCGTGTGTAGGCTCGGTAGGATTATACATTTGCATAAAAGACTCATACTCTGTTTGTGACCTTTTATGGCAACTTCCCCACTAAGAATAATGTAAACATATCACTCTTAAATTGGAATTAGACAACCTTAATGATCCCCTCTATGCTTCTAGATTCTCCGTCCTTGTTAGCTACTCAGGGGTTAGACTTTGAGACTTAACACTATCCGTTCCTTTGGGTTCGATAATAAAACTAGGTTACTCCGGTGAAGTGCTACATCGGTAGATCTTATCTGTGCGCTTGCGGATAAAGTAGAGTGTGCGTTAATTTATACCAACAAGCATTTCTGGCGCCGTTGCCGGGGATAGAGTTTATCTCTACTCTTGGTAGCGACGTTAGTAAGTGTCAACACCTGGGCCTTCTCCAAGTACTTCTTCTTGATGTACTCCTTGTCGAAGCCGCCCCTCCGCTTGTGCCTCGCGGGGACGTACTTCTCCTTGCGCTTGCCAGAGCCGTACTTGTGCCCATGATCGCCCTTCCCAGATGTGTGCTTCTTCTTGGGACAGTTGGCGATGAAGTGGTTGGGGTCGCCGCACTCAAAGCATCCTGAGCGTCCTCCTCCGCGGCGACGGTTCATGCGGTTGTTGTGGAACCACGAGAACCGGTTGGCGAGCAATGCCAACTCGTCATCCCCCGAAGACTCCAGCTGGTCCTCTGTGCGGATACATGGGTGTATGCCGAGTCTCTGTGTGATGAGTGATTGTCAATGGAGATGATGCGCATGTTCTTTGGCTTGTGTTGTGCAGGTGTCGAGCACGGAGACAGTGATCGATGGCGGGTGAAGGTCAAGTTGCGACGTGCCGTGCCGACGGACCGGGCGCGATGAAGGATGGGCGTGCCGTGCGGCGGACGTGCCATGCCGATGTATCGGACGGTGAAGGGCGGACGTGGACTTGGACTGATGGACTGGAGGCCGGAGGATCAGCTGTGGTGGCTGGCAGCCTGCGACAGCGACAGGCGGAGAAGTGCGATCATGTCGGTGGAAGGGGTGCACAGGCGGTGCATCCCCTCTACGACGCCGGTTTGTTGGTAGAGCCCGGGAAAAACCAACGGTGGACGGTTTCCAGGTTTGGGCCTCAAAACCTGGGTGCTGGGTTTCCAGGTTGAGCCACAAAACCTGGGCGCGACGGTTTCCAGGTTGAGCCTCAAAACCTGGGCGTGGGCCGGTTTCCGAGTTTGGGCCTCAAAACTCGGGCGCGGACGGTTTCCGAGTTTGGCCACAAAACTCGGGCTGGAGGCTGGTTTCCCGGTTTGGGCCTCAAAACCGGGGGCTGATGGAAAAGGCTGGTTTCCCGGTTTGGGCCGCAAAACCGGGGGTGCAGAGTGGTGGCGGCACGTGGCGGCGATCTGAAGGTTGCGTGGAGGCGACGCGGAAGACCGTGCGGGCGTGGCCGTCGGATCTACCTACCACCAGCGGGTGGACTAGAATAGCCTTAGGGTTAGGCTGGTCCGCTCTGTAAATTAGAGTAGAGAGGGGTAGAGTAGGAAATAGACTTAGGCTAGGTTAGTATAAGTAGTCTAGGGGAGACACCCTCCTCCCGATCTCAATCTCAGTTAGAGCTTTCATTTCCTAGGGTTTCCACTCTCCCACACCCCTGCTTTAGCTAGTTGAGATCCGCAGAGAGACTCCACTCTGTGTACTGTTGATTCGAGGAAGTGAGGCCGTATCCTCACCTTGGATCCCATCTCTTGGTGTCAATTCGCGTTTTGATTTCATGTTCATCATGTTCTTCGCGGATTGCTTTGTGCCTTGAGTTTTCCCGTCGCTTGATCTTTGTGCTCGGTCCATCTTTCACGATTCCGTTTGAACTGAGTTGCTCTAGATCGTGAGGCACTTCTTTCCACCGAAAGAAATCATCTCTAACCTCACGGTCTAGGAGATCGATCAAGTTTTAGTTTCGGGTCTCTTTCTCTTCTTTCCCCCGAATTCCTTCGATTCACCGATTTGGAGTTAGGTTCGAGCCATGATCTCTTAGAGATAGCTCACTAACCTCCTTGTGACTCCTCAGATCGAATCCCAAGCCTAGAGCACTTGATTCGGAGGAGATCGGGTTGAATCGCCGGAGTTTCAGTGCAGTCGCGGGGTGACCGGACGCTCTGTCGGGCTGACCGGACGCACGCTTTCAGAGTCCGGTCGTTGAGCACGGCGCCAAGCTTTTCTGCGTACTGACCGGACGCTCTCGACCGGACGCTCTGTTTGCATTTCGACCGGACGCTACGCTTGCACTGTTCCCGTGTCATTGTCTCATCTGACCGGACGCTCAGTGAACGACCGGACGCTTGAGCTCCGTGCGTCCGGTCGCGAACAGAGAGCTCCCAGAGCTGTTTTCTGACGACCGGACGCGTCCGGTCCCTGCTGACCGGACGCAGGCCAGAGTCCGGTCGCTGCAGTTTCGCGCGTTTTCGTTCGCGGTTCGTTCGTTCTTGATCGGATTTGAGTTCCGTCTTTTGGGTTGGCTTTCTAGGGTTGTCTAGTGTCCCGCTGTGCTTCTAGGAAGCATCCACCCTACATCTAGGGTCGTGGACATTAGCAAGCTCTAGGTTTCGCTTTTGGGGTTGATCTTGGGACAGTGGCATCTAGTTTCCGAAAGGAAATTATTGAAGCTCCCATTCACCCCCCCTCTGGTCGCTTTCGGGTAGCTTCTCGGTCCTTCAATTGGTATCGGAGCGGGTTAAGGATCTTCCACCTTAGCCGGTTCCAGATCCACCGAAGGCGACATGGATCGCGGCGTGGGCAAACCGCCGTTTTTCGATGGGACGAACTATGCGTATTGGAAGATACGTATGTCGGCCTATTTGCAGAGCTTGGGCGCTTCGATCTGGGATATTTGCAACTCCCCTGATTACGTGGTCTTGGCTGCTCGTGTGAATCAACAGCAGATCGATGAGCACGATGCCAATAGCCGAGCCCGTAATGCTCTTTTCTCTTGTTTGAGTATGGGTGAGTTTGATCGCGTTTCTCACCTCGCTACGGCTCGGGAGATCTGGGATACTCTCATGCGTTTTCATGAGGGCACCTCTCAAGTCAAAACCCGACTCTACGAGTCGTTCAAGCGAGAGTATGAGAACTTTAGACATCAACCTGGCGAGAGCATAGAAAGTTTATTCGCTCGCTTTCAGGTGATTGTCAACAGGATGAGGGCTAACAGAGAGCAGTTGCCATTTGACGATCATGAGCGTGCTTTGAAGCTTTTGCACACTCTTGACCGTTCGGTGTGGGACTCCAAGGTTCAGGCAATCATCGAATCGCCGAACTATGAGACCCTCACCTGCGACGAGCTCTTCAGTAAGCTCAAGTCCAGTGAGATTGATGCTATGGCGAGGGCTTCTTTTGAAAATCCTTCTCGCCCGTCCATGGCTTTGGTTTCCGGCTCTTCCTCTAACCCCTCAGCTGGCTTTGCGCTTTCTTCTCTCTTTTCTGTGACAGAGGACCAGCTGGAGTCTTTGGGAGACGACGAGTTGGCTTTGCTTGCCAACCGGTTCTCGCGGTTCCACAACAACCGCATGAACCGTCGTCGCGGAGGAGGACGCACCGGATGCTACGAGTGCGGCGACCCCGACCACTTCATCGCCGACTGCCCCAAGAAGAAGAACAAGCATCTTGGGAAGGGCGATCACGGCCACAGGCGCGACTCCAAGTACAAGGAGAAGCACGTTCCCCCAAGGCACAAGAAGCGGGGCGGCTTCAACAAAGAGTACATCAAGAAGAAGTACTTGGAGAAGCAGCAGGCTGAGCAGCGAGCGTTCTTCGCCACGCTCAGCGACGTCGACGGCTCGGATGACGACTCCGCTCGATCGAGTGATGACGAGTCCGAGAAGAAGAAGCTGGAGGACACGTTCAACGGCTTGTGCTTCTTCGCCGGCGACGAAGGCCTGTGTACCATGGCGCTCGGAGATGAGGTCGACGGCGAGCCGGAGCACACACCTCGGAACGACGACGACGACGACACCTCCCAGGTATCTCTCACCTACGACGAGCTTTCCTCCGAGGTTGAGAAGTTGACTGCTGCCCTCCTTAGCCAAGATAAGTTGCTTAGGCGTGCCGCTAGAGAGCGCAAGGAGTTTAGGCAGAAGTGGGAGGACACGGTGAAGGAGCTTGAGTTCGCTCGGTCCACCGTGGTTGTGTCGGAGGAGTTGGAGTGCGAGAGTTGCGCCGCGCACATGACGGATCTTCTCACTCTGAGGAGTAAGCATGCTGCGCTGGTAGATGAGGTGGATGAGCTCCGAGCTAGACCGCAGCTGTTGGGTGCGTGCAAGACTTGTCCTGTCTTGCAATCCGAGTTGGCAGAGAAGAATGCCAAGCTTGAGTCTTTTGAGAAGGCCGGCTCGGATAGCACTTGTGTCAAGAGGTGTGCTTTGTGTGAGGGCCTGGAGCAGGAGATGGCCAATGTGAGGCATGACAAGGTGCGTACCGAGGAGGAAAACACATACCTTCGGACCGTCTTGTCATGGGTGTCTTGTGGTGAGCCTCAGCTCGGGATGATGATCTCCCAATTCAAGCGAGCTGCTGGGGCTCCTGGTGTAGGTCTTGGCCAGAGTGTTGATCTTTCAGCTTTTGGTAAGATTGGAGAGTCTAGTGGTCTGAACCCCTGTGAGAAGCCCAACTCCACCACTACTCCCAAACTAACCAAGCTTCCACCCAAAGAGCCTGCCAAGCCTGTCACCAAGGATGGAGTTGTAGTTGAACCCCCCAAGGCTCCACCCAAGAATCCACAATGGCAACCCAAGCCCAATCACCTAAAGAACAAGCTTGACACAATGCCACCCATCCGAGAGGAGTTGCCACAGAAGGGCAAGGGCAAGGTGAACCATACCCACATCCCTGCAAACCAACAACCCCCTTTGCGCGCGGTGAGGTTTCAGTGTGACTTTTGTGGGCGGGATGGTCACCTGAGTGAGTTCTGCTTTAGGCGCAGGAGAGAGGCGCGCCGTGCTAGGGAGATGCAGAACCTGGACATGTTTCACCCAGCTCGTGGTGGACATGCTCCGAAGCCTCAGGGGAGAGCTGCTAGGTCTGGAGGGAAGCATACCCAGCCTAGGCAGCAGGAGAGAGCCCCTAGGAGGGAGACTAGGCCTAGAGGTAGAGCACCTCAGTTTGTGAGGCCTAGGCAGGAGAGAGCTCCGAGGAGAGACGCTAGAGTTGAGCAGCAGGCTCCTAGGCGTAGATCTCGTAGAGAGCGTGCCCGACGGGGTCCTGCTTTTGCAGGTAACGGACCCCGTGGCGGAGGCTTTGTTGAGCGCCTTGTCCCACCGCAGGTAGAGTTTCGCGGTGAGCGCTTCTTCCCCAGCGGACCACGTTTTCCTGTGCGTGGTGATCGCTATCCCCCTAGACAGGATGGTTTTTACACTGACCGTTCTTTTGAGCAGCCGGCCCAACACTGGTTTCCTTCTTATCCTACTAACCCCAGTGTTGGACCGTATGTTCACCCTATGTCTTTTTATTGATGTAGGAGGAGCGGTTGGAGGACATTTGGCTTGTGGATTCCGGTTGCTCGAGGCACATGACCGGAAATGCCAAATGGTTCTCCAGCCATAGTCCGGTCGCCGGAAAAGAGTACATAACCTTCGGCGACAAAGGTAAGGGCAAGGTATTGTCCGTTGGTGCAGTGCGGGTTAATGAGCACTTTGTGTTGCGCGAGGTTGCTCTTGTTTCTAACCTGCATTTTAACTTGCTTTCTGTTTCGCAACTCTTTCGTGAAGGCTATGAGATTCGTTTCAAACCGAACCTTAGCCGGATCTTAGATCCTCAGGGTGATCTTGTATGTCTGATTTCACCCTTTGGGAATGTCTTTCGCGCGAATTTCTCAAAGTCGTTTGGATCTTCTCGCTGTCTTTTGGCTAGTCCTTCTTCTTCTGATCTTTGGAAGTGGCATAGGAGGCTCGGTCACCTGAGTTTTGACTTGCTTGCAAGACTTAGCTCACTTGGCTTAATCCGAGGATTGCCCAAGCTTTCGTTGGAGAAGGATCTAGTTTGCCATGCTTGTCGGCATGGAAAGATGGTTGCTGCTCCCCACCATCCTTTGACCAAGGTTATGACCTCGCACCCCGGAGAGCTTTTGCATATGGACCTTGTTGGTCCGGCTCGGGTGAGCTCGGTTGGTGGGAAGTGGTATGTGCTTGTTATTGTTGACGACTTTTCGAGGTATTCGTGGGTCTTCTTTTTAGTTGAGAAGTCCGAGACATTCTCCTTCGCTCGCGATCTGATTTTGCGTCTTCAGAACGAGTTCCCTTTGAACTCGATGCGAGCGATTAGAAGTGATAATGGTTCCGAGTTTAAAAATTCGGATTTTGAGAAATGCCTTGGTTTGGAGCATCAGTTTTCTTCTCCCTATACACCACCCCAAAATGGTGTTGTAGAGAGGAAGAATCGGACCCTTGTTGAGATGGCCAGGACGATGCTTGATGAGCATAGGACTCCTAGGCGCTATTGGGCCGAAGCTATGAACACTGCATGCTATATTTCGAATCGCATTTTTCTGAGAGTGTTTTTGAAGAAGACCTCTTATGAGTTGCGTTTTGGTCGCCAGCCCAAGGTGAGTTATTTTAGAGTCTTTGGTTGCCACTGTTTTATATTGAAAAAAGGCAACCTAGACAAGTTTGAGTCTCGTTCTTCTGACGGTGTGTTTTTGGGTTATGGCACTCACACTCGAGCTTATCGTGTACTTAACCTTGACACTAACCGAGTCATGGAGACATCAGATGTCACCTTCGACGAGACTCTTGTTTCTCCTTCTTCTCGTTTTGAGCGTGCAGGTGATCACGAGGTTGGAGAGCCTCTTTTCGATGACGAGGAAGAGGGTGCTGAAGGTATAGATGATCCAGCACCCCCTCCGCCTGCCGCGCCGCCGGGAGCGGCTTCGACGACGACCCGTGGCCCCGAGACGTCTTCTTCCTGGGGGCCGTGGAATCCACCTCGCGCGGTACCTTTTGTACCCGGGGTGGAACCAGCTACTGTTGAGGGGGAGGTTACTTCTTCCCGGGAGGCGCCACGACACATCCAGCGCCAGCACCCCCCTGAACAGATGATCGGAGACATCGACGAGCGAGTTACTCGCTCCAGGTCACAGCACATCTCGCACTTTGCTCATTCTGCTTTTGTTGCGTCTTTTGAGCCCCGAGATGTTGGACACGCATTGACGGATCCGGATTGGGTCAATGCCATGCATGAGGAGCTAGAGAACTTTGAGCGAAATCGGGTTTGGGTTCTAGTGCCACCACCTCCTGACTGTAAACCTATTGGGACAAAATGGGTATTTAAAAACAAGCAAGGAGAGGAGGGCCACATTGTGAGAAACAAGGCCCGGCTTGTAGCGAAGGGTTATAGTCAGAAGGAGGGGATAGATTATGAGGAGACCTTCGCTCCTGTAGCTCGTTTGGAGGCTATTAGGATACTCTTGACTTATGCTGCATCCATGTGTTTCAAACTTTTTCAAATGGATGTCAAGAGTGCCTTCTTAAACGGCTATATTGAGGAGGAGGTCTATGTCCAGCAACCCCCCGGTTTTGAAAATCCCAAGTTTCCAAACCATGTCTTTAAACTCCACAAAGCTTTGTATGGTTTGAAACAAGCCCCTAGAGCCTGGTATGAGAGATTAAAAACCTTTTTGCTAGCTAAGGGTTTTAAAATGGGATGTGTAGATAAAACGCTTTTTCTCCTCAAGCAAGGCAAAGATACTCTCTTGGTCCAAATTTACGTGGATGATATCATTTTCGGTGGTTCTTCTCACGTTTTGGTTGCCAAGTTTGCAGATGCTATGAGCAGGGAGTTCGAGATGAGCATGATGGGCGAGCTGACTTTCTTTCTCGGGTTGCAAATTAAGCAATCCCGAGAGGGGACGTTTGTGCACCAGGGCAAGTACACAAGGGACTTGCTGAAGCGGTTCGACATGGGTGAGGCTAAGCCTCTTCCGACGCCCATGTCGACGACGACTGCCCTGGATGCCGACACGGATGGAGAAGCAGTGGACCAGAAGGAGTACCGCAGCATGATTGGATCGCTGCTCTACCTGACGGCGACACGGCCGGACATTCAGTTCGCCGTGTGCTTGTGCGCGCGCTTTCAGGCTTCGCCACGCATTTCTCACCGTCAGGCGGTGAAGCGCATCTTCAGGTACCTTCGTTTCACGCCCGAGCTCGGGATTTGGTATTCTGCTTCCTCCACCCTCTCGCTTTGTGGTTTTTCTGATGCTGATTTTGCTGGTTGTCGCATTGAGCGCAAGTCCACTTCTGGGACTTGCCAGTTTATTGGATCTTCTCTGGTGTCGTGGTCTTCTCGCAAGCAGTCTAGTGTCGCTCAGTCTACCACGGAGGCTGAATATGTTGCTGCGGCTAGCTGCTGTTCCCAGTTACTCTGGATGATGGCCACTTTGCGTGATTTTGGTTTGAGCTTTACTCGAGTTCCTTTGCTTTGTGACAGCACGAGTGCCATTAGCGTTGCTAAGAACCCTGTGCTTCACTCGAAAACCAAACACATTGATGTGCGCTTTCATTTCTTGCGAGACCACCAGGAGAAGGGTGATATCGACCTTCGCCATGTCGATACTCATCACCAATTGGCTGATATTTTCACCAAGCCTTTAGACGAATCAACCTTTAATAGGTTGAGGGGTGAGCTTGGTGTGTGTTTCCCCTTTTAGATGGGGGAAGCATTTTGAGATGTATAGACTGACTCTTTTATTGTGAGGCTCTTTTATTTTGAGTTTCTTGAGTCTCTCCTTTTGGTATCTTCTTTCCTTCAGTTTTGTGTCGGGCATACGCATTTACATTCTGAGCTTCATGTCTATATTCACTAGAATGTAATTATGCTCTTGTTAGTATTGCTCCGATATTTATGATGATGCTTGTAGCTTATGCTCTTTCTGATCACTGTTACATGTTATGAGCGAGCTATTTTTTTGGAATGGTGAATTATGCCTAATGTATATAAATCTGAAAATGTTCACCATTGAGATATGCAACTAGCATGTGTAGGGTGTGTTGAGTCCATTCCTGCTTTTCATATATGCTAGGTTGCTATGTCTCTAGTTCTGAGTCATTCACTTGCTTGGTTGTTCATAACTTGCTTAAAATCTGAACCAAGTATTGTTGAATTGAAAAGATCGAGATGGGATTGCTTGTCAACACCTCATGGTATTGAGACTGTTTCTCATTGCACTTTGAGTTAAACTTGAGCCATGTAGTGTATGACCGAAACCGTTGCTTTAAGCTTCTGATTGCTTCGGCATAGGCTTCGCACGGTTGAAAAGTTAGGCGATGACAAGCTTTCAACCTCTCGCAATCACATGCTAAAAATGAACTTGTGAATTCTTTTACCGCTGCAACTCCGATATGAATTTGAAATCACAAGTATATGCTTCATTCCTATGCATGATGATTGAACTTTGCTAGGGGTAGTTCACCTTGTATATATGCTTAGCACTTGTTTGGATTCCTTCTATACATGTCTAGTGCTATGTTGATGGTGACTATCCTTTTGGCTTAAAACTGCTCACATGCTCATATGCTTCATATTTCGTATAAGTGATCAGTTTGAGCCTTTGCTATTTGAGTGCTTAATTGAGATGTTGGAGCTATACTGATTAGAGCATCTTTGCACTCTTTTGACTATATACTTGAAGCTCCTAACTTGCATTTTGACTTCATATGCATTGTGGAAGGAGATCTTGTGTTCAGAGGGAGTTTATGTGAAGAGAGTTGCTTCTCCGATACCTTTTGGCCTTGATAAGTGCATTTTCAACTAGGGGGAGAAATTTACGCAAATCATATGCCCTGAAAATCTTTTGTCCTAGTTGCTTGCATTTGTCGAGGGGGAGTTTGCTAGTTGTGTTGAGCCGTTGCCTCTGTCTTGAGGGACTAGCAAACGTTCCTAGCTTCTCATGAACTTTCATAAGCTTTTTCATTTGGCTTTCAATTGGTATCGTCTGGTGTGCTTTCCCATTTGGTTTGGGTTGATTTTCAATTGGTTCGGAGTGATTTTCTTGCTAGTTGTGTTGAGCCTCTGTGCCTCTATCTTGAGGGACTAGCATTTTGCTTCTGTTGTCCTCCGATCTTCAATTGCTATCTGCTAGCGGTGTTGAGCCTGTTCTACCTCTTCTTGAGGGCTAGCTTTGCTTTGCTTGGTTGCGTCAAGCCGTTGCCCATGTCTTTGGGGACCAAGTTTTTGCTTCATCCACTTGACCTTCTTCGGCTTTTGTTAAAGCTTCTGGGTCATTTGGTTGGGTTTTCTCTTCCCACTCCTTCCTACCTCCGTCTTCTTATTCATGATTTGTTGTGGAGTTGACAATGCACTCATCAAGGGGGAGATTGCGGATACATGGGTGTATGCCGAGTCTCTGTGTGATGAGTGATTGTCAATGGAGATGATGCGCATGTTCTTTGGCTTGTGTTGTGCAGGTGTCGAGCACGGAGACAGTGATCGATGGCGGGTGAAGGTCAAGTTGCGACGTGCCGTGCCGACGGACCGGGCGCGATGAAGGATGGGCGTGCCGTGCGGCGGACGTGCCATGCCGATGTATCGGACGGTGAAGGGCGGACGTGGACTTGGACTGATGGACTGGAGGCCGGAGGATCAGCTGTGGTGGCTGGCAGCCTGCGACAGCGACAGGCGGAGAAGTGCGATCATGTCGGTGGAAGGGGTGCACAGGCGGTGCATCCCCTCTACGACGCCGGTTTGTTGGTAGAGCCCGGGAAAAACCAACGGTGGACGGTTTCCAGGTTTGGGCCTCAAAACCTGGGTGCTGGGTTTCCAGGTTGAGCCACAAAACCTGGGCGCGACGGTTTCCAGGTTGAGCCTCAAAACCTGGGCGTGGGCCGGTTTCCGAGTTTGGGCCTCAAAACTCGGGCGCGGACGGTTTCCGAGTTTGGCCACAAAACTCGGGCTGGAGGCTGGTTTCCCGGTTTGGGCCTCAAAACCGGGGGCTGATGGAAAAGGCTGGTTTCCCGGTTTGGGCCGCAAAACCGGGGGTGCAGAGTGGTGGCGGCACGTGGCGGCGATCTGAAGGTTGCGTGGAGGCGACGCGGAAGACCGTGCGGGCGTGGCCGTCGGATCTACCTACCACCAGCGGGTGGACTAGAATAGCCTTAGGGTTAGGCTGGTCCGCTCTGTAAATTAGAGTAGAGAGGGGTAGAGTAGGAAATAGACTTAGGCTAGGTTAGTATAAGTAGTCTAGGGGAGACACCCTCCTCCCGATCTCAATCTCAGTTAGAGCTTTCATTTCCTAGGGTTTCCACTCTCCCACACCCCTGCTTTAGCTCGTTGAGATCCGCAGAGAGACTCCACTCTGTGTACTGTTGATTCGAGGAAGTGAGGCCGTATCCTCACCTTGGATCCCATCTCTTGGTGTCAATTCGCGTTTTGATTTCATGTTCATCATGTTCTTCGCGGATTGCTTTGTGCCTTGAGTTTTCCCGTCGCTTGATCTTTGTGCTCGGTCCATCTTTCACGATTCCGTTTGAACTGAGTTGCTCTAGATCGTGAGGCACTTCTTTCCACCGAAAGAAATCATCTCTAACCTCACGGTCTAGGAGATCGATCAAGTTTTAGTTTCGGGTCTCTTTCTCTTCTTTCCCCCGAATTCCTTCGATTCACCGATTTGGAGTTAGGTTCGAGCCATGATCTCTTAGAGATAGCTCACTAACCTCCTTGTGACTCCTCAGATCGAATCCCAAGCCTAGAGCACTTGATTCGGAGGAGATCGGGTTGAATCGCCGGAGTTTCAGTGCAGTCGCGGGGTGACCGGACGCTCTGTCGGGCTGACCGGACGCACGCTTTCAGAGTCCGGTCGTTGAGCACGGCGCCAAGCTTTTCTGCGTACTGACCGGACGCTCTCGACCGGACGCTCTGTTTGCATTTCGACCGGACGCTACGCTTGCACTGTTCCCGTGTCATTGTCTCATCTGACCGGACGCTCAGTGAACGACCGGACGCTTGAGCTCCGTGCGTCCGGTCGCGAACAGAGAGCTCCCAGAGCTGTTTTCTGACGACCGGACGCGTCCGGTCCCTGCTGACCGGACGCAGGCCAGAGTCCGGTCGCTGCAGTTTCGCGCGTTTTCGTTCGCGGTTCGTTCGTTCTTGATCGGATTTGAGTTCCGTCTTTTGGGTTGGCTTTCTAGGGTTGTCTAGTGTCCCGCTGTGCTTCTAGGAAGCATCCACCCTACATCTAGGGTCGTGGACATTAGCAAGCTCTAGGTTTCGCTTTTGGGGTTGATCTTGGGACAGTGGCATCTAGTTTCCGAAAGGAAATTATTGAAGCTCCCATTCACCCCCCCTCTGGTCGCTTTCGGGTAGCTTCTCGGTCCTTCACTCTGTGACAGAAAAGAGTGAAGAAAGTGCAAATCCTCCAGAGGGGTTAGCAGAAGAGCCAGAAACCAAAGCCATAGTCGGGCCGGAAGGATTTTCATAAGAAGCCCTCGACATGGCGTCAATCTCACTAGACTTGAGCTTACTAAAGAGCTCGTCGCAAGTGAGGGTCTCATAGTTAGACGATTCGATGATCGCCTGGACCTTTGAGTCCCACACCGACCGATCAAGAGTGTGCAAAAGCTTCAAAGCCCTCTCATGATCGTCAAAGGGCAACAGCTCTTTGTTCGCTCTCATCTTTTTGACAATGACCTGAAAGCGAGCGAATAAACTCTCTATGCTCTCGCCAGGCATGTGTCGAAAGTTCTCGTACTCCCGCTTGTGCGACTCGTAGAGACGGGATTTGACTTGAGTGGTTCCCTCATGGAAGCGCATGAGGGTCGCCCAAATCTCACGAGCCGTGGGGAGGTGAGAAACGCGATCAAACTCGAACATGCTCAAACAGGAGAAAAGAGCGTTACGCCCTCGGCTATTGGCATCGTGCTCATCCATCTGAAGCTGAGTAACACGAGCAGCCAAGACAACGTAATCGTCCCTGTTGCAAATCTCCCAAACAGAAGAGCCCATGCTTTAGAGATAGGCCGACATGCGTATCTTCCAATACGCATAGTTCGTCCCATCAAAGAACGGCGGTTTGCCCACGCCGCGATCCATGTCGCCTTCTGTGGATCTGGAACCGGCTAAGGTGGAAGATCCTTAACTAGCTCCGATACCAATTAAAGGACCGAGAATGCACTAGCAAGGTGACCAGAGGGGGGGTGAAAGGGAGCCAACAAAAATTCTTTCGAATCTTTGGCCAAATGTCCCAAAATCAACCCTGAAAAGCTTCGACCGAAACCGTGACGCCCACGACCCTTGGAAGAGGGTGGATGATCCCTAGGATCATAGCGAGGCACCACAAAGCGATAGCGAACCAAACGCCAAAAGCACCGGAGCAAGTTCGACCCTCAAAAACCAAGTCCCAAACGTAGATAGACGGCTACGTCGAGAAACTCCCAAATAACTAAGCTAACAAGTAGCAAAGATACCTAGAGAGGTTTCTTGATCAACTCTAGGGCCAAACGAGAAGTCCGGAAACCAAGCGAACAATTCGGGAGTGCAAACAAACCAAACCGCAACAAACAGCCAACTCGTGGACTGTCCGGACCTGGGATCCCGGACTGTCCGCAGTTGTCCCGGACTGTCCGCGAAGAAGGGTCGGACTGTCCGCCGGCTACTTCTCCAAAACACCATGTCTGCTGAACCTCCCTGGTCGGCTCGCGGACTGTCTGCGACCGACTACGGTGGACTGTCTGCCGGTTAAACTGAAACAGCACAGCCGAGCCACGCGACCACTGCCTCGGTCGGAGCCCGACGCGCGGACTGTCCGCGGGCACAACGGCGGACTGTCCGCGAGTGCCCAGAGAGGGCGATTTTGGTCGCCCTCAACTCAAATCTCCCCGAATTCAAATCTACTCACAATCCCACGTTCCCAAACTTGGAGAGAATGATCACGAGGTAGTTAGGAGACTATCCCCAAGAAATCATCCGCTCAAATCGACTTAATCACCGGGAAATCAAAAGGGAAGGAGTATGAACGAAAAAGCGCCACGAAAACAAAATCAACCCGATCTACTTGTTCGTGAGAAGTTAGATGAATTCCTTCGGTGGAAATGATCTCCTCACTATAAAGAACAAGTTGATTCAAACGGATTTCGCAAAGACGCAATAGAGAGGGAGATCGAGTGATGCGAAAATCGCAGAGAAACGAAGAACGCGAAGAACACGAACAAAACGCGAATCAACACATCGATCTGCAACCGTGTGGCTACCACACGCTACAACAGTGAGGTTACGGACTCACTTCCTCAAAATCTCTAGTACACAGAGGTATGGTTCTCTGCGGATCTCAGCTAGCTACGGCAGGGGATTGGGAGAGCAGGAAACCCTAGAAGCAAAGAGCAAGATGACTGAGATACCTGGGGAGGTGGGTGTCTCCCCCTACTTATCCTAATTCTAACTATTCCTAATTCCCACTCTACCCCTAACTACTTACAGAGCGAACCAGCTAAACCCTAGGGTTATTCTGGACCAACTCGATGGTAGGTGGATCTGATGGCCACGCCCGCACAACTGGTAGCGTTGCCTCGACGCAACCTCACCGATTGCCGCCACGTGCCGCCATCGCTGTGCGTCCTTTTCACGGACTCCACCCCCGGTTTTGTGGCCCAAACCGAGAAACCAGCCTTCATAGCCAACCCCCGGTTTTGAGGCCCAAAACGGGAAACCAGCTGTCCATCGCCTGAGTTTTGTGGCCCAAACTCAGAAACCCGCAGCACCCAGGTTTTGAGGCCCAAACCTGGAAACCGTCCTCAGCCCGAGTTTTGTGGCCCAAACTCGGAAACCATCAGCACCCAGGTTTTGAGGCCCAAACCTGGAAACCGTCCACTCGGTGGTTTTTCTGTGGCTCAACCACCAAACCGAAGCTGTAGAGGGGATGCACCGCCCGTGCACCCCATCCACCGACACGTGTCCCCAGGTCCACGACCCAGGCGACACCGTGCCCGCAAGTCTTCGCTCGTCGCTGTCCCAGGCTGTCAGCCACCACAGCTGATCCTCAGGCCACCGGTCCCTCAGTCCAAGCCTCACGTCCGCCCTTCACCGCTCTCGGTCCGTCGGAACGACACGTCTCTACTTGACCTTCACCTTGCCCTCGATCACTGTCTCTGTGCTCGACACCTGCACAACACAAGCCAAAGAACCTGCGATCAAACCCGTTGACAATCACTCATCACTCGAGACTCGGCATACACCCATGTATCCGCAAGTTCATGGGAGACGACGAGTTGGCCTTGCTCGCCAACTGGTTCTCGCGGTTTCACAACAACCGCATGAACCGTCGTCGTGGAGGAGGACGCGCTGGGTGCTTTGAGTGTGACGACCCGTACCACTTCATCGCCAACTGCCCCAAGAAGAACAAGCAAGTGGCGGGCAAGGGCGATCGTGGCCACAAGTACGACTCCGACTGGCACAAGGAGAAGCACGTTCCTCCGAAGCACAAGCGGAAGGGCGGCTTCAAGAAGGAGTACATCAAGAAGAAGTACATGGAGAGAGCCCAAGCCGAGCAGCGTGCTTTCTTCGTCACGCTCAGCGACGTCGACGACTCGGATGACGACTCCGCTTCCTCAAGCAATGACGAGTCCGAGAAGAAGAAGAAGATCGAGGACAAGCTGAACGGCCTCTGCTTCTTCGCCGACAACGAGGGCTTTTGCACCATGTCCCTCGGCAAGTAGGTCGACAGTCAGCTGGAAGAGACCCCTTGGAACGACGACGATGACGACGACACCTCCCAGGTATCTTAGACCCCCGACGAGCTTTTTGCTGAGGTCGAGAAACTTACTGCCGCCCTTCTTAGTCAAGACAAGCTGCTTAGGCGTGCTGCTAGAGAGCGAAAGGAGTTTAGGCAGAAGTGGGAGGATACGGTGAAGGAGCTTGAGTTTGCCAAGTCCACCATAGTTGTCTCTGAGGAGGGTGAGTGCGATATGTGCACCACACACATGACTGACCTTCTCACTTTGAGAGGTAAGTATGCTGTGTTGGTAGGAGAAGTGGATGAGCTTAGAGCTAGATCTTCGGTGCTTGGTGTGTGCAAGTCTTGTGCAGGCTTGCAATCCGAGTTGGCAGAGAAGAATGCCAAGATTGTGTCTCTTGAGAAGGCCAGCTCGGGTAGCACTTGCGTGTCTAGATGCACTTTGTGTGAAGGTTTGGAGATGGAGATAGCCAATGTGAAGCATGACAAGATGCAAACCGAGGAAGAAAACACATACCTTCGGACCATCTTGTCATGGGTGTCTTGTGGTGAGCCGCAGCTTGGGATGATGATCTCCCAATTCAAGCGTGCTGCTGGAGGACCAGGTGTAGGCTTTGCTCAGGGTGTTGAGTGCGCTTCATCTTTTGGCAAGATTCGAGAGTCGAGTGGTCTGAACCCGTGTGAGAAGCCCAACTCCACCACTACTCCCAAGCTTACCATGATTCCACCCAAAGATCCTCTCAAGCCTAACACAAAGGATGGGGTGTTTGTGGAACCTCCGAGAGCTCCACCCAAGAAGCCAACATGGGCTCCCAAACCAAACCACCTCAAGAATAAACTAGACACCATGCCACCTATCCAAGAGGAGCTCATGCCACAAAAAGGCAAAGTGATCCATACCCACTAACGTGAGTACCAACAACCCCTATGAGAGCGGTGAGGTACCATTGTGAGCATTGTGGGAGAAATGGACACTTGAGGGAGTTTTGCTTTCGGCGCAAGAGAGATGAGCGTCGTGCAAAGGAAATGAACAACACGGACATGTACCATCCTTTCCATGATGTACATGCGCCGAATGTTCAGAGGTGTGCTACTAGGCCTAGAGGTGAAATGCCTCAGGTTCCTAGGCCTAGGCCGCGAGGAGGACGTGCCCGGCGGGAGCCTGCAGTTGTGGGCTATAGACCCCGTGGCGGTGACTTTGTAGTTGAGCGTTTTCCCCCATCACGTTTTGAGTATCGCGATGGATGCTCCTCCCTTAGCGGACCATGTTTTCCTCTGTGTGGTGATCGCTTTCCCCGTAGGCGTTTTGAGCAGCCGGCCCAACACTGGTATAATTCCCATTTCACTCACGCTAGTGTTGGACCATATGCTCACCCTATGTCTATTTATTGATGTAGGTCAAACGATTGGAGAACGTTTGGTTGGTGGATTCTGGTTGTTCGAGGCACATGACCGGAAATGCCAAGTGGTTCTCCAGTCTTAGTCCGGTTGCCGGAAAGGAGTTTATCACCTTCGGCGACAATAGCAAAGGTAAAGTGTTGTCTCGTGGGTCGGTGCGAGTTAATGAGCACTTTGTGTTGCGTGATGTTGCTCTTGTTTCTAACTTGCATTTTAACCTTCTTTCTGTTTCGCAACTTTTCGATGATGACTATGAGAGTCGTTTTAAGCCGAATCTCAGTCGTATTTTGGATCCTCAGGGCAATCTTGTATGTTTGATTTCGCCTTTTGGGAAAGTCTTTCGTGCGAATTTCTCAGAGTCGTTTGGAATTTCTCGTTATCTTTTGGTTGGACCTTCCTCCTCTGTTCTTTGGAAGTGGCATAGGAGACTTGGTCACCTGAGCTTCGACTTGCTTGCAAGGCTTAGTTCACTTGGCCTAATCCGAGGATTGCCCAAGTTGTCCATGGAGAAGGATCTTGTTTGCCATTCTTGTAGACATGGGAAGATGGTTGCCACTCCCCACCATCCAGTGACTCAGGTCATGACTAAGTGCCCTGGAGAGCTTTTGCATATGGATCTTGTTGGTCTGGCTCGGATGAGCTCGGTTGGGGGGAAGTGGTATGTGCTTGTTGTTGTTGATGATTTTTTGAGATATTCGTGGGTTTTCTTTTTAGCTGAGACAACTGAGACTTTCTGTTTTGCTCGCAATCTGATTTTGCGTCTTCAGAATGAGTTCCCTTTGAACTCAATGCGAACTATTCGTAGTGATAATGGTTCTGAATTCAAGAATTCGGACTTTGAGAAGTTTTGTAACTCCTTGGGTTTAGAGCATCAGTTTTCTTCCCCCTACACACCGCCACAAAATGGTGTTGTGGAGAGGAAGAATCGGACCCTTGTAGTGATGGCCAGGACGATGCTCGATGAGCATAGGACTCCTAGGCGATATTGGGCCGAAGCTATGAACACTGCATGCTATATTTCCAATCACATTTTTCTCTGAGCTTTCTTGAAAAAGACTTCTTATGAGTTGCATTTTGGAAAACAACCCAAAGTGAGTTATTTTAGAGTTTTTGGTTGCCACTGTTTTATACTCAAGAAAGGCAACTTGGACAAGTTTGAGTCTCGTTCTTCTGACGGTGTATTTTTGGGTTATGGCACTCATACTCGTGCATATCGTGTGCTTAACCTTGATACTAACCGAGTCATGGAGACATCCAATGTCACCTTCGACGAGACCATGGTTTGTCCTTCTTCTCGTTTTGTGTGTGCAGGTGATCATGAGGTTGGTGAGCCTCTTTTTGATGACGTGGATGAGGGTGCTGAAGGGATGGATGATCCAGCACCACCTCCACCTGCTGTGCCGCAAGCATCGGCTTCTACTATGACGACTCTTGGCCCCAACCCCTCTTCGTCGACTACTTGGGGGTCGTGGGATCCTCCACCTCGAACGGTACCTTTTGTACCCGAGGAGGCACCAGCTGCTGTTGAGGGGGAGATCTCTTCAGCTCGGGAGGCGCCACGACACATTCAGCGCCAACACCCGCCTCAACAGATGATCGGCAGCATCGGCAAACATGTCACTCGGTCAAGGTCACAACAAATCTCTCACTTTGCTCATTCTGCATTTGTTGCTGATTTTGAACCCCGAGATGTTGGACACGCTTTATCTGATCAAGATTGGGTCAATGCCATGCATGAGGAGTTAGAAAATTTTGAGAGAAATCGGGTTTGGGTTTTGGTGCCACCTCCTCCTAAGTGTCAGCCTATTGCTACAAAATGGGTTTTCAAAAAAAAACAAGGAGAGGATGGCCATGTTGTGAGAAACAAGGCCAAACTTGTAGCCCAGGGGTATAGTCAGAAGGAGGGGATAGACTATGAGGAGACTTTTGCTCCTGTAGCTCGTTTGGAGGCTATTAGGATACTCCTGGCTTTTGCTGCATGCAAAGGGTTTAAACTTTTTCAAATGGATGTCAAGAGTGCCTTCTTAAATGGCTACATAGAAGAAGAGGTGTATGTGAAACAACCTCCCGGTTTCAAAAATCCCAAGTTTCCAAACCATCTTTTTAAACTTCACAAAGCTTTATATGGTTTGAAACAAGCCCCTAGAGCCTGGTATGATAGGTTCAAAACCTTTTTGCTTGCTAAGGGTTTTAAATTGGGATGTGTGGATAAAACGCTTTTTCTCCTCAAGCAAGGCAATGACACTCTCTTGGTCCAGATTTACGTGGATGATATCATTTTCGGTGGTTCTTCTCACGCTTTGGTTGCCTAGTTTGCAGATACTATGAGCAGGGAGTTTGAGATGAGCATGATGGGCGAGTTGACGTTTTTCCTTGGGTTGCAAATCAAGCAATCCCGAGAGGGGACGTTTGTGCACAAGGTAAGTATACCAAGGATATTATGAAGAAATTCGATATGGGTGAGGCCAAGCCTCTTCCAACACCCAAGTCGACCACGACAGCCCTGGATGCGGACAAGGATGGGGAAGTTGTGGATCATATGGAGTACCGGAGTATGATCGGGTCGCTGCTGTACCTGACGGCGACACGCCCGGATATTAAGTTCGCGGTGTGTCTTTGCGCACGATTTCAGTCGTCGCCGCGCACTTCTCACCGTCAGGCGGTCAAGCGCATTATGAGGTACTTATGCTTCACTCCAGAGTTTGGGATTTGGTATTCTGCTTCCTCCACCCTCTCTCTTTGCGGTTATTCTGATGCCGATTTTGCTGGTTGCCGACTTGAGCACAAGTCCACTTCTGGGACTTGTCAGTTTATTGGTTATTCTCTTGTATCTTGGTCTTCTCGCAAGCAGTCTAGTGTCGCCCAGTCTACCACAGAGGCTGAGTATGTTGCTACGGCTAGCTGCTGTTCTCAATTGCTTTGGATGATGGCCACTTTGCGTGATTTTGGTCTGAGCTTTTCTCGCGTTCCTTTGTTTTGTGACAGCACGAGTGCTATTAGCATTGCTAAGAACCCCGTGCTGCATTCTAAGACCAAACACATTGATGTGCGCTTTCATTTTCTGCGAGACCACTATGAGAAGGGTGATATCGATCTTCGCCATGTCGATACTCATCATCAGTTGGCAGATATTTTTACCAAGACTTTGGACCAATCAACTTTTGCTAGGTTGAGAGGTGAGCTTGGTGTGTGTTTCCCCTTTTAGATGGGGGAAACATTTTGTCTATTATATTATAGACTGACTTCCTTTTCGTTTTTTTGTTTTCGTTTTTGGGTTGGTTAGTCTTTGCATCTCATCATGCATCTTTAGTTTCTAAGCTTGATGTATATAATCTCAAGAATGTGATTATGCTCTGTCTAGTGTACTCTGATGCTATATGATGATGCTTGTAGCTTATGCTCTTTCTAATCACTGATACATGTTGTGAGCTGAGCTATTTTATGAATGGTGAATTTGCTTAAACATAAAACTTGAATTTGTTCACCATTGAGATATGCAACTAGCAAGTGTAGAATGTGTTGAATTCACTTGTGCTTCTCATATATGCTAGGTTGCTATGTCTCTAGTTCTGAGTCATTCACTTGCTTGGTAAGTTCATATTCTGTCTAAAAATTGAACCAAGATAAGTGAATTAGAAAGATCGAGATGGGATTGCTTGTCAACACATCACGGTATCGAGACTGTTTCTCCTTGCACTTTTGAGTTAAATTTGAGCCGTGTAGTGTATGACCGAAACCGGCGCTTTAAGCTTCTGATTGCTTCTGCATAGGCTTCGCACGGTTGAAAAGTTAGGCATTGACAAGCTTTCAACCTCTTGCAATCATATGCTGAATTCTGAACTTGTGTATTTTCAACGCTGCAACTCCAATTAAATCTGAAAACACAAGTATATGTTTCATTCTACAACATGATGATTGAACTTTGCTAGGGGTAGTTCACCTTGTATACATGTTGAGCACTTGTTTGACTTCCTGTCTATACATGTTTAGTGCTACTTTGATGGTGAATATCTTTTTGGCTAAAAACCGCTCTTTTTGCTCATATATTCATATTTCGTATTTAGTGATCAGTTTGAGCCTTTGCTAGCATGATGTGTATGTTATTGAGTCATCGGATCAACACTTTGTAAAGCATCTTTTCATTCTAATTGAGTATATTCTTGAAGCTCCTAACTTGCATTTTTGTCTCATATGCATTTGGAGGGGAGATTCTTGATAGTGCATTATCAACTAAGGGGGAGAATTTTGACAAATCTTGTTCAGTTGTGTGCACTATTGAAGGGGGAGTTTTGAGTTGGCCCAGATTTTGAGGATTTTGAATTTTCGAATTGGTTCGGAGCTTTTCTGCTAGTTGTGTTGAGCCTCTGTGCCTCTGTCTTGAGGGACTAGCAGTTGTTGCTTTTCGATGAGTGTTCAGCTGATTGTGCTATTCAGTTGACTTAGCCTCATTTGATATTGATCTCTATTGCATCTCAGCTGACACCATTTCAGTTGTTTTTTCAGTTGGTATCGAGCTTTCTCGCTAGCGGTGTTGAGCCTGTTCTACCCCTTCTTGAGGGCTAGCTTTGCTTTGCTTGGTTGCGTCGAGCCGTCGCCCATGTCTTTGGGGAATAAGTTGTTTTGCTCTTTCACTTGACCTTCTTATGGCTTTGTTATGCTTTTGGGTCATTTGGACGAGTTCTCTACTTCTCCTTCTTCCTTTCTCTTCTACTTCATTATGATTTGTGTTGGTAGTTGACAATCCACTCATCAAGCGGGAGATTGCGGATACATGGGTGTATGCCGGATCTTGAGTGATGAGTGATTATCAACTGGGATAATGCGCATGTTCTTTGGCTTGTGTTGTGCAGGTGTCGAGCACGGATACAGTGATCGAAGGCAAGGTGAAGGTCAAGTAGAGATGTGCCATGCCGATGGACCGGGAGCGGTGAAGGGCGGACGTGAGGCTTGGACTGAGGGACTAGTGGCCTGAGGATCAGCTGTGGTGGCTAACAGCTTGGGACAGCGACGAGCGGAGACTTGCGAGACATGGTGTTGCTCGGGTCGAGGACCTGGGGACATGTGTCGGCGGACGGGGTGCACGGGTGGTGCATCCCCTCTTCAGCGTTGGTTTGATGGTTGAGCCACAGAAAAACCATCGAGTGGACGGTTTCCAGGTTTGGGCCTCAAAACCTGGGCGTTGATGGTTTCCATGTTTGGGCCACAAAACTCGGGCTGAGGACGGTTTCCAGGTTTGGGCCTCAAAACCTGGGCGCTGCGGGTTTCTGAGTTTGGGCCACAAAACTCAGGCGATGAACAGCAGGTTTCCTGGTTTGGGCCTCAAAACAGGTGTTGGTCGTGAAGGCTGGTTTCCCGGTTTGGGCCTCAAAACCGGGGGTGAAGTCCGGGAAAAGGACGAGCCGAGCGGTGGCGGCACGTGGCGGCAATCGGTGAGGTTGCGTCGAGGCAAGGCTACCAGTTGTGCGGGCGTGGCCGTCGGATCACCACCTACCACGAGTTGGTCCAGAATAACCCTAGGGTTTAGCTGGTTCGCTCTGTAATTAGTTAGGGGTAGAGTGGGAACTAGAATTAGGATAAGTAGAGGGAGACACCCACCTCCCATCCTATCTCAGTCATTTGCTCTTTGCCTTCTAGATTTTCCTGCTCTCTATTGGTATAAATTAACGCACACTCTACTTTATCCGCAAGCGCACACATAAAATCTACCGATGTAGCACTTCACCAGAGTAACCTAGTTTTAATATCGAACCCAAAGGAACGGATAGTGTTAAGTCTCAAAGTCTAACCCCTGAGTAGCTAACAAGGACGGAGAATATAGAAGTATAGAGGGGATCATTAAGGCGATCTAATTCCAATTTAAGAGTGATATGTTTATATTATTCTTAGTGGGGAAGTTGCCATAAAAGGTCACAAACAGAGTATGAATCTTTTATGCAAATGTATAATCCTACCGAGCCTAAACACGGGTAAGTGGACTATAGAAGAATCAACAAGGCTATAAGAGTCACCCTTGCAAACAACCACTACTACCGGCGTTATAGGAGGCATATATGAGCTATCAAGTCTAAGCACCACGCTTACACTATCCAACTACTCTAACTCTAGAATGACTAGAATTAAAGTACTCAAAAGAGAGTCATAAATCTTTAAGAATAATAAGAACAATAGCTCAAACTTAAATATAGACGTTGATTACCGAAACAATTGCTGAAGTTGATGATGAACTTGAATCCACAGGTACAAGATGAAGAAGTGGATCCGACAGGCCGGAGCTCCTTCTTGTTCTCTTCCTCTCTCTCTTTCTCTTCTAGTTCTAGTATAAGACTAGGTTCTAAACCTAAACTAGAGGGGTAACTAGTCTTCTACTTGATAGCTGGCTCTTGAAGTCTCTTCTAGGGCTTCTGAATGAGGCGTAGTCTTTTCTGAAGAGGGGCTTGTTCTACCCTGGGGCCTGGGGGCCTGTTTATATAGCCCTGAGGGATCAATCGCGGCCATTAGATCAAATCGACTTCAGGGACGGTGGAGATGAGTCCTAGGGTTCGGTGGAGGAAGCTTGCAGAAGACGGAAGCCAGCGGGCCCGGAGGGAGACCGGTCGGTCTCATGGTGGGACCGGTCGGTCCCACCTGACAGGGTCCCGCGGTGCCCGACCTCCTGGTGTCTTCTGGTGTCCTCTGGAGTCTTCTAGAAACTTCCTAACGTGCCGGTTGCGTTATCTCCCGTCGGCTTCCTTCTAGGGGAAGCAATCAGCGCTGGTTTCCTAGTTTAGTCTCTGCAGAATCACAATTCACCAAAACTCGTGGAACATTGTCAATTAAAACCCTAAACCTTTGTTGGTGATTGAATTCATGCCCTTTTCATATTTATTTATCCTTTAATTTTGATAGATAACCAGTGTCAACAATTCCCCCAAGCTTACCTTTTGCTAGTCCCTTAGCAAAACCAAAACTTAACAATGGATCAGGAGTTGCTACAATATCTTCATTTCCAACAAGTATAGCTGCTGTTAAACAAAAATTCTCCGATACATAACATGTTATTCTTCATGGGGCTTATTACTCTTACCTTAGGTCTTGAATAATTGAGAGATTGAACGATCAAATCAAGCACTATGTCTCTAGTTCCTTTACTTCACCTTTATACCGGAGTTTTAATTAATTTTCAAAAGTTTTAATACATGTGTTGTCAAATTAAACAACGTATCCAAAGATAAAGTCAACCAACCATTGAATCAAGAAGTGCAAGTGTATGGAAAAAATGGAGTCGGATGCTCTTTTGAATATATACACTCTCTTCTGTTTATCAGAGACATATGGCTATTAGGCTAATTCTACTGTCGGGCACGTGCCCATTTTTTCTGACATTTTTTCTTCTTTTTTTTTCTTTTCGAGGTTTCAGACACTTGTCCCTTTTTATTTCCTCAGGATCTATCTTTTTGAGGTTTCGGACACTTGTCCCTTTTTATTTCCTCGGATCTTTCTTCTTTTTTTTCTTTTCTCTCTTTTTTTTCTTCTTTTTTTTAATATCCATATGCTTCCAACAAACTTCTGAGAGGGTAGCAACAGATAATTATGAGCATTTATGTGGAATATGGATGAAATGTGTAAGTGATCTCAATTCAATGGCATGATAAACTACTCATAGGGTCAACAAAGCTTAATTTAACTCAATGCAATTATTAGTCATGTTTATATTTAGAAATCTCCGGAACTTTAGTGTTGTTTAGAATAAGATAATAGCAGCTCAGATCATCACATGTCATATCCCAATTACCTAGACCTTAGATTAAGTATTTGCCATCCATGTGTTTAATTTTATTTTAAGGCATCATTATTAATTAGGACAACTCATGCTTTGAAGGCTAGGTAGTTGAAAGAAATAAGATAGAGCAACTATTCATCATTTCCATGCAAAAGATTAGAGAGAGGGTTCTTCTTTAGTCATCAACTTCTTAAAACAAACTAGACACACTATTTTATTTATTTAATCTAACACACTTTAAGATATAAAATAAAAGCCAATAATAATAGTAGTAGTAATAATAATAAAGACATACCTGAATCGCGATGATAACGGGGGTGCGTCTCCCCCAAGCTGTTTCCCTTAATAGTGTTGAGCCTTCATGTGCTCATATATTTTTGTCTTTTTTTAATTAATGGTGAGCCTTCATGTGCCCATATATTTTTGTTCTTTTCTTTTTAAGGGTGAGCCTTCATGTGCTCACATATTTTTGGTGTTTTCATTTTTAAGAGTGAACCTTCATGTGCTCACATATTTTTGGTGTTTTGAATCTGTTTATAGAATGAAAAACTTAAGAGGATAAAGATACTTACGGGGATACATGGGGGTGCCTTCCCCCAAGCTGAATGTTGACGTAGTCGTTCGATCTTGCATTACAATGTAGCAGACTGGCAGTGGATATGTCCTTCCTCTATCAGAGCTTTGATTGATGTTGATGTTTGTTGAGACAGTGCTCCAACAGTAGATGGAGCATTCACTTGCTTGTCAGCTTTTCTTGGCATTTCAAATCCTGTGAAACTCAAATAGACAACAAAACTTGTGGAACAGATTAAGCGTCAGTGGTTGGCCACTTAAGCCTTAGTTGTCTAGAATTTCAGTAAGATCTCTTTCTTAATATTTTTGTATTTTATATTTTTATGATGCAAGAGAAAATGCACAGGATGAATGCATGCATATTTATTTTTATTATTGTTATGCCACCACGGTGAACATTCCTGTGGGTTTTTACACGCCATAGAATTATTCACATGGGGCTTTATGATGCAGTGAAATATTTTTATTTTCTTTTCTAATGTAATGCAGAAATTAAAATGTGTTGTGAATTAAATATGATGATGCAAGAAATGGTTATGGATTAAATATGAGAAATATGCAGCAAAGTAAATATAAAGATAACTACCGATTTTTACCTTTTGGCGAAGGTTCGGATATTTAGGTCCGACGAACCGGACCTTCCCTTGGTTCAGACCTCCCAAGGTATGTTAGACGTTTGGAAAGTTGTTATTGATTGTACCTCTTAGGTGCACACATTTTCTCCCATACTTTCTTGGTCTGAGTCTTCACTTCCTGTGGTTCACTGTCTTGAGGTTTCTCTAATTTCTTTTCTGGGACAGTGTCGATAGCTTCTTCTTCATGATTGGCCTCTCTATTCTTGATAGTTTGTCTTCTTTGGCTTTGAGAGCGACGTCTTTCACTTCTATTCTTCTTAGGTGCTTCATTGGGCATGTAGCTGATGAAGTTGTATCGTGCCTTTTCTCCACGAAAGTGAAAAATGAATTTCCTCTTGTAGATGATTGTACTTGTAGCGTAGAGGAATGGTTTTCTTAGGATGAGGTGGACATCATCGTCTTCTCATGTCGAGGATCAAAAAGTCTGTGGGGACTTCATGACCTCTAATTCTGACTATGACGTCTTTCATCATTCCTTCTTGTTTATGCCTCTTGATATGGTGTCACTCATGTTATTTGTTCGTCCAGCAGTTTGAAGTGAAGCGTTAATTGTGGACGCTGGTTGCATCATGCTTAGTGTGCATGTTCTTGTAGATCTAGGACCTTTACTCTGTAGAATTTGGGAGTGACTTCTCCATGTTTTGCTCAAGAGTGTGTCCTGCTCATAAAGACAAGATAGAGATCAAGTGCATGGGATCTGTTGGTGGAAAACACCAACAGAACCAAAAGTTTATTCTCCTATAACCTTAGGCACATTGCACAAGATAAACTTTTTGTTTATGTGTCCTATTCAATCTTAATATGAGTGATAGGATCAGAGGATGAGCATGAAAGTAGCATCTTAAAATATTTAATAGATCAAGTTACTTAACCCAAGGAAGGATAATCTATGCATAAAGTGTCGATCTTTTCATAATTGAGATATATCATCTTCCAAAGGTTAGATGCACAATATTTTAGCTCATTTAGTTAAGACAGTGAGATTCAAGAGAGTAAAGCAAGGATCAAAGGACTGAATATGTTGAGTTGATTATGTTGGATCAAGTGAGGTGCAACTTAAACATGTTTAGTTCTTTATTTATGTTCATACTAGAATCAAGAAGAAGCTTTTAAAATGATGGTTACTTACCTTGAAATGTTAATTTGTCATTGGAAAGTGATTGTGCTGAACCACCTTGTGGAAGCTTCTCTTGTCTAGCTGGTTGTTGTTAATGGCTTGTCTTCTCTTGTTTGTCTCACAATATGCTTGAGAGGAGCAAGATCACAGTAGAATCATCTTTATAGGTATCGACCTTCCTTCTCTTGTGTCGACTTATCAGTGAAGGCGCATTGTTCCTCGAGTATGCTGACTAGGATCCTCTCTCTTTCTTGTATTAATTCTATACTATGAGGATGCAGGGACAGTTCCGCATTCTTCTCTTATCAACCTTTCTTGTTTTCCTTTAATCATTGGGCTGGCAAGAGACTCGAATTTAGAGCTGCTACTCGAGTGCCTCTATGAGAGTCTTTGTCTTGGAATGTCACAACTGAGTCTTGTCCTCTCAACAGTGTCTAGATGATGGAAATCTTATCAGCTGTTCTTCTTGATTTGCTGGCTCAGGTAATATCTCTCCATCTTCTAACTCTTGTGGTGCAGTGGCTTTGTTGGTAGTTCTTAGCTTCACTAAAGATAGAGCTAGGCAACTATCCCCGGTAACGGCCCAGAAATGCTTGTTGGCACTTGCTAATGTCGTTACTAGGAGTAGACTATGGAATCTATTCCTGGCAACGGCGTCAGAAGTGCTTGTAGCAAATCCGGTCACTATACCTAAAGGAATGAAGCTAAAGCAGCTATCTACTAATGTCAAATGGGGTTGTCAATCCCGACACTAGTAGGAGCTAGCTAGAGAGGTTGCAATCTACCAAGAGGAGATTCTGCAAGCGCACAGAACTATCATAGTAGCACTTCGCCTGGGAGTACCAGGTGTCAATTTATTTGATCCCAAGGGAAGGCTAGGGTGGTGTATGAGTCGAGTCAAGGAGGGGATGAGAGTCGAAGAAATAAGAAAAGGGGAAAGGAGAGAAGGGAAGAGAGGGGATGAAAGGCTAGAAAGAATATATGGGTGGATAGGTAAGGATGAAATGGATGGCTAAGGTAAGGTGGATGGATAGGTAGATAGAGGGTAACTAAGGATAACTAATGATAACTAACTAGTAACTATTAACTACTAATAACTAATCCTAGATAACCACGAAACAAGATAACTATGAAGCAAGATAGCTACGAAGCAGGATAGGCAAAAGTCAATAAAGCAACTAAGTTAAGTAAAGTTTTATTCCTATCTTGTCAAGTACCGAGGCGTACTAGCCTTTACCACTTACTTAGGTTGAACGCTAGCACAACGAGCCTTACTTTTAAACTGGGCCAACTACGTGGTGGAATTCAAGGCGCACAGGGCTATCACAACCTGCTTGCTACCACAGCTATCCGGGGGTCCAGCCATATCTGAAGGTAAGTCTATAACTAAGCACCACGCTTAACTATATTCTAACTATCTCTACCCTAGATTTGAATAGAGACACCCTTGCGGACATCAGAGCAAATACTTGACTTAATAAGATAAACACTAAACTAACTAAGCAACGTATTGGCAAAGATCAAACACTAAGCTCACTAGAGATTAACTACTATGGCTAAGTGAATTGAACTGTAGGATAGCCAGGCACTCAAGCAATCAATCAAGTATACCACTCGATACTGATAAGTAGAATAAAGTAATACTTGAAATGATGAACTAGAATATAGTAAGTGCTTGAGTAACAATAGCAAAACCTGAACTAGAGATGAAGGAAGACTCTTCCCAGCTCCAGGACCGATCACTCGCACGGCTCTACTCTTGAGCTAAGCCTTGAGCAGCGCTTCCGCGAGGGCAAAGATGCCTTGCTCTACTAGCTACCTACTTGCCTAAGCTCTCTGAGCTCCTAACCTAACTCTCACTTGCATCTCTTGCTTGGTGTTTCTCTGGGATGGTACTGGGATATGAATGAAGTGATGCCTCAGGGGGGTATTTATAGTCTTGAGGAGTGAGGGGGTACTTATAGGGGGCAGCCAACCGACCTAGGGCTAACCCTAGTGGCGGGCGCCAGCCCTAGGTGGCGGCCGCCACCCCCATCACCGTTGGATGCACCGCCTTTGCTTCAACCGCATCCAGGAGCTCCAGAGAGGTGGTTGGTAGGTCGGTTACATGTCCAAGTAACCGCCATTTGGCCTTGATCCACGCCACTCCTTCCTGAGCCGTCTGATGCCACTGACCTAGTGACCAAGGGCCAAGATTTGGCCTTGGGATGGTCACACGGATCAGTGATGTGTCAAAGGGGGAGAGTTGGGCCTCTCCATGTGGCGGGCGCCACATATGGGTGGCGGGCGCCATCTCTGGTTGGCGGGCGCCACCCCACTCGGGCCCAAATGGGTCCTGGTGAGTGGGCTCGTCTTCTGGTGGGTCCATTCTCCAAATTTGGTCCAAATCCTGCATTCAAATAAAAATCTATTTACATGTGGAATTTGGTTAGTTTGAAACCTATTTGACTACATTTCATGCCTTTTTGGTGAATTTTAGGGTAAAATGTTGATGGTAAAACAGGTGTTTAAGGACCATCAACAAGCTCCCCCAAGCTAACATGTTGCTTGTCCTCGAGCAACAATGCGGTTTAAGCATTGAGCATGAAATGGATAGCAACTTAAGATGTATACAAATGCACATTGTATAGTGAGAAATAACTTAGTATATATCATTAATCATAGCAATGTGGGGCTTATAGCTTGTCACTTCAAACATGCAAGAGTGAAACAAAGTAGTAGATAGGAAACTTTTATCTCGCTTAGGTTTAACTAGGATTCTGTCTGGAGGTTTTAAGGTTTTCAAAAGATAAAAACTTGCTTAAGTCCTTCAAGATTCACTCAGTCACTCGATGGTGTTTAAATCCTCACTTAGGCCAAAATGTAGCCTCTCCTATTTCTAAAGAATGATATGTGGAGTTATATGTAGGCTAAGAATCATGAGCAAATTGCCTGATGTTTGTTGCTAAGCTAGACACTCAGATCATAAGGAGCAGCAGATCATAAAAATTGATCAAGATGTGCATGTGTGGTTATGTGGAAGTGTATAGAGGGATATTTCATAATCCTTCCTAGTTAATTTCTGGGGTCTAGAGCTAATGATAATTCTCTCTCTCTCTTTTTTTTGGATACATAGTGAGTAGACAAAAGATGTGTCCTCACATTTTCTTAGGACATAGTCCTCTCTTGAGCTACTTTGCTCACTTATTTTCTTAGGACATAGTCCTTTCTTGAGCTACTTTGCTCTTTTTTTTGATATCTCTCTTTCTTAGCTCTAGATTTCCCCAGATATCTATAGGAAAGGATTTCAGAAATGAAAAAGGGGGAAGAGGGAGAAATGCTTATTCCCAGTGTAGGAATAAGCATAAGGCTAGCAATGCGATGTTTGGCAGGGTTTTGCATATCTCCGGTGTAGAGAATGAGCAATTTATTTGGTGGTTGCAAACTTCCAAAGTGGAAAGTAGGCAATTTATGGTGGGTGTGTGAATCTTGATTCAAAAGATATGATAAGGTTCTCTACTAAGATCTATGAGGTCTAACAAAGCTCAACACAAACAAAGCTCTTTGTGGTTTTGACTAATGACTAACAAATATTTGGCTGGTGGTGGGATGGGATAAAATCTAGGAGGAACTTTTAGCAAGGATTTCATAATTTTTAAAAGAAATCCTCCAGATTAGGTCCTAATTTCACCTTAGCAAGTTTAAAGAATTACTCCATTTCTTACTAACTTTATTCACTAAGCATGATTTCAGTTAAAGCATGTGCAACCCACAAAAGCTACAACTTAGATAAGACTAGTCATTCAAACCATAACAATAGCATTTGCATGACATATTTCAAATCTTATTCAGGTTTCAACTTGTTTAAGCAGATTTTATCAATTTTATTCATGGAATGGTTATTTAGGCAAGCATGTGACATTCAAAAGATATAGAATTTAAGAACTGAATATAAAGTGTAGGCTTGAGACATACCTTATTGGAGCGGGAGTCTCCCCCAAGCTGGCTTCTTGCTTGGTGAAGAGTCTTCTTCTTTCTCGGTCGAAGCTCTTGTTCTCATTTTATTAAAAGGGAAACTATCTAATGTTGTGAAAAGGGAAACTATCCTATTATGATATTTTATTGTTCTAACTAAGTTAACATATACCTATGCATATAACTAATGATAACTGATTTTTTTGTAGTTACATGCATGACATATGTTATTTATTTGAAAAAGGGAAATTTGAAGGGAAAAATTAAAAGTAAAACCATACCTTAGGTCCATGGAGTTCATCCTTATCGGGTGGATCTTCTTCCTTGGGCACTTCTTCTCTTAGTACTCCATCGGGTTCTTCTTCTTTTGGCACCTCTCCTTTGTTATGTGAATTACACGACTCAGGAGGAGGTGGTTCTTTCTTTCTGCTCCACCTTGTTCTTGGGCGCCTCTTCTTGGTACGAACGGGTTTTGCTTCCTGCATGTTAGCGGCATATGCAGGACCACGGGAAAAAGAGAATATTTCCTTCCTCCCTCCTAATGTCATTTGCATTTTACCACTTCCCACATATATGCAGGCATCAACAGTGTTCAAGAAGGGTCTACCTAAGATTAGAGGCACATCTTTCCTATTTCCCATATATAGTATTATGAAATCAGCAGGAACATATGAACCTCTCATATGAACAGGTAAGTCATTAACTATTCCTTCTACATAGTAAGTGGATTGATCAGCTAGCACAACATAGGCAGATGTGGATGACATGGGTGGAAAGAACGAGTTTTCATAGAAATCCTTAGATATAATGTTCACACTCGATCCTAAATCACACCTGGCATTTTTAAAGACTTCACCAAAGATTGAGCATCTAATTATGGGACTACCAGGATCATCCTTTTTAACAGTCATGGTTTGATCTTCATAATAGTTAAAATGTTTTATTTCAACCATATTTGCAGTTTCCATGTCAGTTTTAGCAGGAATTTTGCCAGTTTCAAAAGATGGTATGATAGCAGCAAGTTGAGCTAATTGGGTTTCTAACATCTTATTAAAGCTAAGTTGATTTTTCAGAGCAGATGAGAAATCTTCCAATTTAGCATTTATATTCTCAAGGGTTTTATCATTCGACATTAATCTCTTATTCAAGAAATCAGTAGTTCTACCTTGTGAGTAAACTAATTTTTTCAAGAATGAGAAATTATCAGAATTATGAAAATTAGAGCGAGGGAATGAATTATTACCTTGAGAGTTGGAGTGCTGATTCCATCCTTGATTTTGTTGACGGAAACCGTTGTTGTTGTTGATGAAGTTCAAATCTTCATGTTGCTCGGGGCAGTGGCTCCCAGAATGTCCGGTTTCTCCACAAACTTCACAAGTCATGAAGGATTCCAGAGATTGGACACTCTCTTGTTGGTTCATCTTCTCACAGCTGTCTAGCTTCTTTGCCAGCAGGTCCATCTTGGCCACGATCATGTCGGGTTCCTTAAGGGAATGCATACCTCGCTTATGGGGCTGCAGTCTCTCGTCATTCCATCCTTTGTTCGACACCATCTTCTCTATGAGAGCCTTAGCATCTGCAACATTCAGAGAAAAGAATGCACCGCCGGCGGCGGCATCCAAATGGCTTCTAGAGAGTGGGTTAGGCCATGGTAGAAGTTCTGGATCAATAGCCAGTCCTCCATACCATGGTGCGGACAAGCAACGACATACTCTTGCAACCTCTCCCAAGCCTCGGGAATAGATTCCTCGGCTTGTTGCGTAAAGCTGGAGATTTAGTTGCGCAGAGCATTCGTCTTGCCCATAGGAAAGAATTTGGCGAGAAAAGCATTGGAACACTTGTCCCATGTGTCTACAGCGTTGCGACTGGTATAGAACCATTGCTTCGCTTTTCCTAGCAAAGAGAAAGGAAAGAGACGAAGATGGATGGCTTCTTGGGTTATCCCCTTAATGGTGAAGGTGCCGCAAATCTCCAAGAATTGTTGGAGGTGAGCATTGGCATCCTCATGAGCTTTGCCACAGAATGGGCTAGCTTGGACCATCGTGATCAGAGCCGGTTTCAACTCAAAATTGAGGTTGGCATCGATCACGTCTGGTCCTATCGCTACATTAGCGGCAGAAGGAGCAGAAAATTCAAGAATGGTCTTGTTGGCCATCGTGAAGATAGAACGAGATAAGAAAGAAAGAAGTTGAAGAAGACGAAGGAAAAAGATAGGAAGAGTTAAGGAAAGAAAGAATGGGGCAAGATGGGATTCGCTAAGCAGGAGCTTAAGTGAAGATAAATTTGACACGGACTCAACCGATACACCGATTGCCTTCCCCGGCAACGGCGCCAGAAATGCTTGTTGGTAGTTCTTAGCTTCACTAAAGATAGAGCTAGGCAACTATCCCCGGTAACGGCCCAGAAATGCTTGTTGGCACTTGCTAATGTCGTTACTAGGAGTAGACTATGGAATCTATTCCTGGCAACGGCGTCAGAAGTGCTTGTAGCAAGTCCGGTCACTATACCTAAAGGAATGAAGCTAAAGCAGCTATCTACTAATGTCAAATGGGGTTGTCAATCCCGACACTTGTAGGAGCTAGCTAGAGAGGTTGCAATCTACCAAGAGGAGATTATGCAAGTGCACAGAACTATCGTAGTAGCACTTTGCCTGGGAGTACCAGGTGTTGATTTATTTGATCCCAAGGGAAGGCTAGGGTGGTGTATGAGTCGAGTCAAGGAGGGGATTAGAGTCGAAGAAATAAGAAAAGGGGAAAGGAGAGACGGGAAGAGAGGGGATGAAAGGCTAGAAAGAATATATGGGTGGATAGGTAAGGATGAAATGGATGGCTAAGGTAAGGTGGATGGATAGGTAGATAGAGGGTAACTAAGGATAACTAATGATAACTAACTAGTAACTATTAACTACTAATAACTAATCCTAGATAACCATGAAACAAGATAACTACGAAGCAAGATAGCTACGAAGCAGGATAGGCCAAAGTCAATAAAGCAACGAAGTTAAGTAAAGTTTTATTCCTATCTTGTCAAGTACCGAGGCGTACTAGCCTTTACCACTTACTTAGGTTGAACGCTAGCACAACAAGCCTTACTGTTAAACTAGGCCAACTACGTGGTGGAATTCAAGGCGCACAGGGCTGTCACCACCTGCTTGCTACCACAACTATCCGGGGGTCCAGCCGTATCTGAAGGTAAGTCTATAACTAAGCACCACGCTTAACTATATTCTAACTATCTCTACCCTAGCTTTGAATAGAGACACCCTTGCGGACATCAGAGCAAATACTTGACTTAATAAGATAAACACTAAACTAACTAAGCAACCTATTGGCAAAGATCAAACACTAAGCTCACTAGAGATCGATTAACTACTATGGCTAAGTGAATTGAACTGTAGGATAGCCAGGCACTCAAGCAATCAATCAAGTATACCACTCAATACTGATAAGTAGAATAAAGTAATACTTGAAATGATGAACTAGAATATAGTAAGTGCTTGAGTAACAAGAGCAAAACCTGAACGGGAGATGAAGGAAGACTCTTCCCAGCTCCAGGACCGATCACTCGCATGCCTCTACTCTTGAGCTAAGCCTTGAGCAGCGCTTCCGCGAGGGCAAAGATGCCTTGCTCTACTAGCTACCTACTTGCCTAAGCTCTCTGAGCTCCTAACCTAACTCTCACTTGCTTCTCTTGCTTGGTGTTTCTCTGGGATGGTACTGGGATATGAATGAAGTGATGCCTCAGGGGGGTATTTATAGTCTTGAGGAGTGAGGGGGGTACTTATAGGGGGCAGCCAACCGACCTAGGGCTAACCCTAGTGGCGGGCGCCAGCCCTAGGTGGCGGCCACCACCCCCATCACCGTTGGATGCACCGCCTTTGCTTCAACCGCATCGAGGAGCTCCAGAGAGGCGGTTGGTAGGTCGGTTGCATGTCCAAGTAACCGCCATTTGGCCTTGATCCACGCCACTCCTTCCTAAGCCGTCCGATGCCACTGACCTAGTGAGCAAGGGCCAAGATTTGGCCTTGGGATGGTCACACGGATCAGTGATGTGGCAAAGGGGGAGAGTTGGGCCTCTCCATGTGGCGGGCGCCACATATGGGTTGCGGCCGCCACCTCTGGTTGGCGGGCGCCACCCCACTCGGGCCCAAATGGGTCCTGGTGAGTGGGCTCGTCTTCTGGTGGGTCCATTCTCCAAATTTGGTCCAAATACTGCATTCAAATAAAAATCTATGGACATGTGGAATTTGGTTAGTTTGAAACCTATTTGACTACATTTCATGCCTTTTTGGTGAATTTTAGGGTAAAATGTTGATGGTAAAACAGGTGTTTAAGGACCATCAACAAGCTTCATCCTTCATGATGCCCTCCTCAATTCTTGGCAGTTGGTTCTCCCTTGGACGTCTTCTCTTGGTTCTCTTTGGCTGCTTATAAGGGATGTAGTTGTTGAAGAATCAGCAAAAGATCCAAGAGTTGACTTCTCCAGGTCCGGCAAAGATGATAACATTGATGGTGTTCAAGAACGATCTCCCAGGAATGAGTGGTGGATCATATTCTTCTTCTCGACTGGGATAGCATCTAGTGGTTTGTATTGATCAAAGTGGTGGGTAGGAGATCAATATGTCGGAAGTTGGGTTTCTCCTTCCTCCCTTTGATTGTGAAACACATCTAGATAACAGAATTGTCTCTCCCAGGCTGGCTTGTGATGTAGATGGATTCCCAAACAACATGTTCATGTTTTAGATTTGTAGATCTTGCTATTGTTGTAGTGGTACCATCTTGTCACCCAAGCTAGCTCTTGATTAGAAAAGAGGATAACTCCCCACTTCTTGTCTTGATGTCTTGGACAATGATGGTTGCAGGCATAGGTTGTCTCATACGAGGTAAGTTGCATCCTGTTTGTCATCAGTGCCCAAGCAAGACTCAAAGCTAGGCTAGCACCATTTGTGATCTGAGAGTAGGTTTGTGTGTCTATGGTTTGAGTTTTGGATCTTCAATGTTCAGACCAAACCATGGATGAACAAAATCTCTCTCCTGCGTAATGTTAGTGGACATATACCCGAAGGATTGCAAGAATTTGAAGCATGGGTTGTTATCCATAACTTATGTATTTTGCATCTATGCTAATAAAAAGATGTTTTTTAGGATTATTTTAGCATAGACTAGTATTTTATGTGTTGGCTGCACTTTAACATGATTCAAGGCAAAAGATAACTTGCAGTAGAAGACAAAATAAATAAACTTCGATACTCACAGTTCTTTCATCCATGATGAATGAGCTAAGTCTTCATTTTGCAAAGTTGTTGAAGTTCATTGTACGCCTTGCTTCATCTCCAGTGTGAGTTCATCTCCGGACTTTCCCAAATAAATAATGAAAGTTTTCCTGCAGGGGTTAGTCCAACAAAAATATCCAATTTCTACTATAGCATACTATTAGTTCAGAAATCAACCTAGACACCACGTCTAATTTGATCTAGGAAGGCATTTTAACCTAAGCACCATACTTAATTTAAAAGCCTTTAGAAGTAAAATCAGCACACCTTTTAGCTCAAGAATCAAACCAGACACCATGTCTTACTTTAATTCATGAAAACAGTCAAACTAAGCTCCATGCCTAATTTAAAAGGTGTATGATAATACTTCAAAACCAAAAGAATATACTATAGAAAATAAAGATAACATGAAAGCATTGTAGAGATTTATTCAGATGGTGATGAAAGAGTATGATTAGTATATGAGCATATCCTAAAGGTAGGGACAACCAACATAGCAACATGGCAAGAAATATTCTTAGAAAGTCTATTCCCCAAGCTTGGATTTTGCACAAATCAAGATAGGATGAATGTAATTCAATGTTGCATGATGATTGGTGGGACATACCTTGTGTTTGTTGTTCCTTCGCTCTTTTCTGCTCCAGACCTAGAAAGGTTAGTGACAAAAATACCGAAGGAATATTTTCATAATTATATTTCTATATCTCTTTGCCTTGGTTATGGATGAGGTTACGAGGGACATACAAGGAGATATCCCTTGGTGTATGCTTTTTGCAGACGATGTGGTGTTAGTTGATGAAAGTCAGACAGGAGTAAATAGGAAACTGGAGTTGTGGCGGCAGACCCTTGAGACCAAAGGGTTTAGAATAAGCAGGACTAAGACGGAGTACATGAGATGTGATTTCGGCAATGCTGCACAGGAGGAGGGAGAGGTGAGCTTGGAAGACCAAGTGGTGCCAAAGAAAGATGTCTTTCGGTATCTTGGATCGATGTTACAAAAGGATGGAGATATTGATGCAGATGTTAGCCATAGGATCAAAGCAGGGTGGATGAAGTGGCGCCAAGCATCTGGTATTCTCTGTGACAAGAGGGTACCACAAAAGCTCAAAGGCAAGTTTTATAGGACGGCGATTAGACCGGCTATGTTGTATGGAGCAGAATGTTGGCCTACTAAAAGAAGACATGTCCAACAAATGAGTGTTGCAGAAATGCGTATGTTGCGCTGGATTTGTGGCCACACAAGGATGGACCGAGTCCGAAATGACGATATTCGTGACCAGCTAGGGGTAGCACCAATTGAAGAAAAGTTGGTCCAACATCGGTTGAGGTGGTTTGGTCATGTCCAAAGGAGACCTCCAGAGCCTCCAGCGCATTGTGGAGTTTTAGCCCAAGTTTTTCATGTGAAGAGAGGTAGAGGTAGACCGAAATTGACGTGGGGGGAGGCAATAAAGAGAGATCTAAAAAGTTGGGATATACCTAGAGATCTATGTTTGGATAGAAATGCTTGGAGAGCAGCCATTGACGTGCCTGAACCGTGACTAGGGTCTCTTGTTAGGTTTCAACTCTAGCCTACCCCAACTTGTTTGGGACTAAGAGGCTTGTTGTTGTTGTTGTTGTATATTTCTATGCTCATTACAAGGAAAGTGCAGCAGAAAGGTAGGCATAGCTCATAACCAGATATTATGATGGGGTATAAGGATTCTGCTGGTTATAGCTTGCTCATGGGGTAGTGATAGATAAGAGTGGAATTCAAAAACAACATTCATAAGAATGAAAACAAAAATAATGAAAAGACTAGGACAAAAAGGAAAAAGATAAAAGTATGATTACAAGGTTAAACTAAGACTTAAGATGATCAACCGTTCCCCGGCAACGGCGCCAGAAATGCTTGTTGGTATAAATTAACGCACACTCTACTTTATCTGCAAGCGCACAGATAAAATCTACCGATGTAGCACTTCACCAGAGTAACCCAGTTTTAATATCAAACCCAAAGGAACGGATAGTGTTAAGTCTCAAAGTCTAACCCCTGAGTAGCTAACAAGGACAGAGAATCTAGAAGTATAGAGGGGATCATTAAGGAGGTCTAATTCCAATTTAAGAGTGATATGTTTATATTATTCTTAGTGGGGAAGTTGCCATAAATGGTCACAAACAGAGTATGAATCTTTTATGCAAATATATAATCCTACCGAGCCTACACACGGGTAAGTGGACTATAGAAGAATCAACAAGGCTATAAGAGTCACCCTTGCGAACAACCACTACTACCGGCGTTATAGGAGGCATATATGAGCTATCAAGTCTAAGCACCACGCTTACACTATCCAAAGACTCTAACTCTAGAATGACTAGAATTAAAGTACTCAAAAGAGAGTCATAAATCTTTAAGAATAATAAGAACAATAGCTCAAACTTAAATATAGACGTTGATTACCGAAACAATCGCTGAAGTTGATGATGAACTTGAATCCACAGGTACAAGATAAAGAAGTGGATCCGACAAGCCGGAGCTCCTTCTCGATATCTTCCTCTCTCTCTCTCTCTTCTAGTTCTAGTATAAGACTAGGTTCTAAACCTAAACTAGAGGGGTAACTAGTCTTCTACTTGATAGCTGGCTCTTGAAGTCTCTTCTAGGGTTTCTGAATGAGGCGTAGTCTTTTCTGAAGAGGGGCTTGTTCTACCCTGGGGCCTGGGGGCCTGTTTATATAGCCCTGAGGGATCAACCGCGGCCGTTAGATCAAACCGACTTCAGGGACGGTGGAGATGAGTCCTAGGGTTCTGTGGAGGAAGCTTGCAGAAGACGGAAGCCAGCGGGCCCGGGGAGAGACCGGTCGGTCTAATGGTGGGACCGGTCGGTCCCACCTGATAGGGTCCCGCGGTGCCCAACATCCTGGTGTCTTCTGGTGTCCTCTGGAGTCTTCTAGAAACTTCCTGACGTGGCGGTTGCGTTATCTCCCATCGGTTTCCTTCTAGGGGAAGCAATCAGCGCTGGTTTCCTGGTTTAGTCCCTGTAGAATCATAATTCACCAAAACTCGTGGAATATTGTCAATTAAAACCCTAAACCTTTGTTGGTGATTGAATTCATGCCCTTTTCATATTTATTTATCCTTTAATTTTGATAGATAACCAGTGTCAACACCCTCCCAATCCCCTGCTGTAGCAACTGACATCCGCAGAGATCCATACCTCTGTGTACTTGAGATTTTAAGGAATTAAGACCGTAATCTCACTGTTGTAGCGTGTGGTAGCCACACGGTTGCAAATTCGTGGTTGTGATCTGCGTTTTGGTGATGTTCTTCGCGGGTTACTTTTCTCCATGATTTTCCCGTTGATCGATCTCTTCACTCAGTGCGTCTTTTGCGACTCCGTTTGAACTGAGTTGTTCTAGATCGTGAGGTACATCTTTCCACCGAAGGAATTTACCTCTAGCCTCACGAGCTAGTAGATCGGTCGATTTTCGTTTCGGATCGAGTTTTGCTCCTTTGCCTTGAATTCTTCCAATTCACTGATTTGGAGTTAGGTTCGAGCCATGATCTCTTTGGGATAGCTCACTAACCTCCTTAGAACTCCTCATACCAAGTCTAAGCTTTAGAGCTTTTGATTCGGAGGAGATCGGGTTGAATCCACGGAAGAACAGTGCAGTTTCGGGGGCATCGGACGCTCGCGTCGGGAGCATCGGACGTTGTGTTCATCACATCGGACGCGTCCGATGCCACGTGTCATCTGACAGCATTTTTAAAGGAGCATCGGACGCTGACCATCGGAGCGTCCGTTGTCATCGGACGCGCCGGGGGTCTAGCATCGGACGCTAGGGTTTCACTGTAGCAACGTACGATGTGAGTCCAGTAAGGTTCCAGTAAGGGTCATTTTGCATCGGACGCGTCCGGTGCCTGGCCATCGGACGCAGGTTAGCGTCCGATGCAGGTGTTTCTGCGCTGATCCGTCCACGGTTCGTTCGTCCGTTGTCGGTTTTGATTTCCGGCTTTTCTGTTGGGTTTCTAGAGTTATATTGTGACTCGCTGTGCTTCTTGGAAGCATCCAACCTACATCTAGGGTCGTAGACACTTGCAAGCTCTAGGTTTGCTCCTTGGGATTGATTCTCGGGACAGTGGCAACAAGTTTCTGAAAAGAAATTTTAAGCTCCCATTCACCCCCCCTCTGGTCGCTTTCTGGTAGCACTTCCAGTCCTTCAGCATTTCACCCAAGCTAGTCTCAGGTATCGTTATTTATATTTAGCCTAGAGACTAATCAACTCAAAGTATGATGGTACTATACTAGAGAGGACTTAACAACAATTAATGTGGCACACACTTATGATAAAGACCGATAACACACTCATTACTCTAAATAGAGATCAGATAGTAAAGTAATGATAAATGATAATGATAAATGCTAACAGAGAGCAGATCAATCAAAGATAATCCTAGAACAGTACTACCTAGCAAGTGATGATTAAAATAGGCATTAATAAGAAATATTCCTAAGTTATTCTATTTACAAGTCATAGCATACATTGATTAGTGCAAACATATTTTGCAATCATAGGCTAGGTCATATCATATTTATAATCAAGAGGCAACTCCATAGTAAAGGTGCCAAACAGAGTAATCCCTAAACCATGAGTTAACTGAGCCATAGTGAACACTACATTTGGGAGGTGGAATACAAAGGACTCAACAGGAATGTCACACCCGCGATCTACCACTCTATCCGGAACGTAGGACGCATTCGCAGATAAATATTGTATAGGCACCACGCCTACACAGCATCTTTCACCCACCCAATGATCATTAAGATGAGCGCTATACGAACATGAGTATAAACATAATGGTGAACTATCTATGCCAAATATATAATCAAAGCATACTATAAGCAATATAATTAAGAATATAATTGTTGATGTCTTAGTCATATCAATTGTATTTCTATCTACAACATAGAGATGAACAATAAGGTGAATTAGATCATCGAGAAGAACTATAGTACGAACTAGAACATTAACTAGCACTGGATTATGAACTAGAAGATGAACTAGACGATGAACTAGAACATAAACAATGATGAACTAGAAGAGCAATTATGAATTAGATCCATAATGTTAATACAAGAGAGAAGATCTTGGGTTTACCGAGCCTTCTCGTGACTAGATCTGGAATCCAAGCGAAGCTTGCCTCCTCTAATCCTATTCTATCTAACTAATCTAGGTGGATGTAGTTCTAGGGCTTCCGATTGATCTCCTTCTCTGGTGATGGCCTGATCTGATTGTGATGAATGAGATATTCATCTGATGATCTATCTGATCTGATCTGATGCTGATACTCTGGAGAGGGGGGTCTGGGACTGCTTATATGGCCCTGGGCAAGGAACCGTGGCCGTTGGATCAAACCGACCTTAGGTACGGCTGAGATGCATCCTCGTAGGCGGTGGAGGAAGGTTCCAGAAGGCAGAGTCCCGCGGAGCCAGGGGCAGACCAACCGGTCTGATGGTGGGACCGGTCGGTCCCACCTGGCAGTGTCTTGGGGTGCCCGGCCTCCTGGTGTCTTCTGGTGTCCTCTAGATCCTTCTAGAATAATCCTGATGCATCAGTTCGGTTATCTCCCGTCGGTTTCCTTCTAGGGGAAGCAATTTGTGTTGATTTCCTGGTTTAGTCCCTGCAGAATCCCAATTCACCAAAACTCGTGGAATATTGTCAATTGAAACCCTAAACCTTTGTTGGTGATTGAATTCATGCCCTTTTCATATTTATGTATCCTTTAATTGTGATAGATAACCAGTGTCAACAACTCCCCCAAGCTTACCTTTTGCTAGTCCCTTAGCAAATAGTCATGATGAATCAGGAATTGGTACTATGCTTTCATACCTCAAAGGTACATATATTCAAACAAAAATCTTCCCTTGGATTAGAGTTAAATATTATGACTTTCTCATATTACCTTTAACTATGGAGCTTTTTCCTTCACCTGGGTCTTTAAACAATTGAAAGATAGAACAATCAAGTTAAGCACTGTATCTCTAACTCTTCGATCAACCTTCATTCTGGAGTTTTTATATATTTTCAAAATAAAAATCAGAGATTCTACTGTATGACATTCTTATATTTTATGATTCCTCACTGATGCATTTTCCTTCTTTTCTATGAATATATATTTGGAGCTTTTTAAGAAGTTAAAAGCATATCTTACCATGTCAAAGTTCAAAGTTAGGGAGAAAGATGTCATACTCATAGATCAAGAACTTAGAACCTTTGAAATTTTGTCATCTCTTGCTGGCATATTGTAATTAGAGGGACCATGGGCTATCATTCTTTTTTTCTCTTTCATATTTTTATCATAATTCTTTCTTTTTTCTTTTGAGGTAGTCGGACACTTGTCCCTTTTTATTTCCTCCTTTTATATTTTTGCATAGTCTCATGCCTCTAACACAATACTACATCGGAAGAGTGAATCTTTTAATAACACGTTCTTGATTTCTAGAGCATGATAAATTTTTTAACCATAACTAAAAACTTAGAACAAAGCAAGTAGCCTCATCTTTAGATCATATTAATGGCTCTGGGTAGGAATTCATGTTATGTCATACAGGATCTCATCATGTGCTTTTAATCTTTTCAAAGTGTAAATCTCCAGAACTCTAGTATCTCTAGGAATTAGATAAATAGCAGCTCAAACCTTTTTATATCATATCTCACAATTATCTAGACTTTAGATCAAGCATTTGCAATCCGCAGGTTTTAGGTTCAGAGTTTATTCAGAACAGCTTTGTCTAAAACTCAAGAGAATTTAAGATCGAACACAAGGTACTTAAAAGGAATTACGGCAGAGCAATTGTTCATCATTTTCATCATAAGCAACATTAAGTTTATATCCACCTAGACATTTATTCATTATATAATATCTTTATTTGGTTTTGTTATGGGTTTTTATGTTTATTAACCTGATCTAGCTAAACCAAACTAATAATAGTAAATAAAAAAGTCGTGATACTTATCGTGATAACTGAGGGTGCTTTCCCCCAAGCTGGATCTTGACAGGGTCTTTTCCCCAGAAGATGAGTAGACCGTTAGCGGTTTCTTGAGTCCTTCTCTTCTTCTCTTCCTGCTGAATTCAAAGATAGACAACACAACTAGTGGAACTTGATTAAGCGTTAGTGCTAAATATTCTTCCCATTTGTCTAGTTGTCTTGAAGCTCTTAAGATTATTTATGTTCTTCCTTTTCACTAAGCAGAGTTTCAGTAGTGTTTCCTAGTGTCTTTTTTTTATTTTTGTTTTTATGGATGAATGCAATGCAGAAGTAAATATGCAAATGTATATATATTTTTTTATGCCTCCACAGAAAGTATAATAGTCTCATGGGTCTTAGATATTTTTATTTTGTTTTCTAATGCAGATTTGATTGCTAAGAAGTAAATATGATACTAATAGTAAAATGATTATGCTAAATCTACTAATTATGTAATGATGAATTTAATGCTAATGAATATGGATAACTACCGAGTTACCTTTCGGCGAGGATTTGATGTTTATAGTCTATCGAACAAGACTCCTTCTACGCTCCTTATTCTTCCTTGGGTGCATCAGCAGATCCTGAGGAGGACCTCGATGATTGCACGTCAGTAGAACTCTCTTTCTTTCTTCCATACTTGCTTGACTGGTGGACTTGTCTCCTTTACTTTATTGTTCTTCATTTCCTTTAGTGGGATGTCTTCACTCCTGGTGACTTCTCCTTCATAGTCAGCCCATCCATCCTTGATTGGTCGGTTCTTGTTGTACTGGGAAGTGCGGCGCCTCCTCCTTGATTGGCTCTTCTTTTCCTATTCATTAGTGGCATAGCTATTAAGGTAACAACGTACCTTCTCCCTTGGGAACGGGAAGTGGATCTCTCTAGATCTTATGTAAATGATGGCACCAGTGGTGTTGAGGAAGGGTCTTCCTATGATGATGTGAACATCGTCTTCTCTTCCCATGTCTAGTACCATGAAGTCGGTGGGAACGTAGTAGTCTTCAATTTGGATCATTACGTCCTTTACTACTCCCTTCGGAAATCGATATGTTTGGTCCGCCAGCTACAGGTGCACATATGTCTGATACATAGGTCTATTTTTATATAAGTACTCATATGTTACCTTAGACATTATGTTAACACTTGAGCCGATGTCGCAGAACGTCTTGTGGAATGTACTTCCCTCGATCTTGTAATCGATGGTGGGTACGCCTGGGTCGTCTCTCTTGGCGAGGTATGGTGATGGAAGAATGTGGTCATTCTCTGTTCGGACAGAGTTGACCATCCACACCGTGTCTTCATGCGGTTGTGTAGCCTTGTTCTTCCTCCTTCTGTTCCTATTCTTCTTCATTGATGATATAACTGTTGACGCAAAATGTGGTACACCGCGCCTCACACACAGCAAGCCAGAAAAAGCGTGGTTTCATTCGGGTGCCCGGACGGTTTGGAATCCGGAGACGTGCCAGTCGGTTTGACCTGAAAACCAACAAGGGGTAAAACTATGAGAATAAACTGGAACATGCCGGATAAGACCGAACAGTTCCATATTTACGGCTTTAAAGCCAATCACGACGGCACACAGCTATAGAAGCTGTCTGTCAACAGGTTTAAAAATCATTCGGCTAACATTAAAAATAAGCATATATAAGCAGCTGGTTGTCGAATGCACATGTAAGGAAACGTCATCAAGACATAGTGAATTATAAACATGTAAATTGTAAATGTAAATCTACTCAAACAGCACATGCATAGGTTAATCCAACTAGTCTGCCGCACGTCTAGTCTTCATAAACCCGTCAAGCATAAACCCAAAGCGAGACTAATACTCGCTATAAATCTACACCACTTCCTACGATCAGATTAATCCACCGCATGATACAATCTAATGATAAGAAGCTAAAAGCATGCATATATCTGGACAGATCTATAAAAACTCATTACTCGTGTAAGCTTAACCAAGTTCGGCAAGCTAGCCGAATTGGGGTCCATGAATAAGGAACATACAAACAAGCATGATCAAACCAATCTAAAACCTGCATCTGCCGCACGATACCTAGTTTTATCAAAGCTCAAACGTGACTGACATGCATGAACCCACAACATGTAACAACCTAGATTGGAAATTGATTCAGCCATCATGATCATACAATTATCGGAACACAAGTAAACTTGTAAAGCAAGGCCGAACAAAGATCAATCTAGATTGGGCAAAAGAGTGTTGCAAAATTAATTAAAACATGCAACACTGAAGGACCGAGAATGCACTAGCAAGGCGACCAGAGGGGTTGTGAATGGGAGCTCAAAAATTTCTTTCGAAACTTTGGCCGATTGTCCCAAAATCAACCCCCAAGAGCTACGACCGAGAACGTGATGCCCACGACCCTTGGAAGAGGGTGGATGATCCCTTGGATCACAGCGAGGCACCACAAAGCGATAGCAAACCAAACGCCAAAGGTACCGGCTCAAGTTCAACCCTCAAAAACCAAGTCTCGAACGTAGATAGACGGCTACGTCGAGAAATCTCCAAATACCAATGCTAACGAGTAGCAAAGATACCTAGAGAGGTTCCTTGGTCAACTACAAGGCCAAACGAGAAGTCCGAAAACCAAGCGAGGAAGCCGGGAGAACAAACGCACAAAACCGGAAGCTTCAGGCGATTCCCGGACTGTCCGGACCTGGGGTCCCGGACTATCCGCCCCTACTGCGGACAGTCCGCGACTTGATGGCGGACTGTCCGCTGGCCAAATGGACCAAACAGCAACGTTGCTGAAAGTCCCCTGGTCGGCTCCCGGACTGTCCGCGAGTTAGACCGGCGGACTGTCCGCAGGTCACTCCGGACCAAACCATGCGAGCCGCGCAGCCACTGAACAGGCTGGAGCCCGACCCCCGGACTGTCCGCGCCCCTAGTGGCGGACTGTCCGCGGATGAACAGAGAGGGCGATTTTGATCGCCCCTCTCATGAATCCTCTCAAATCCGAATCAAAACTCAATCCCACGTTCCCAAACTTGGAGAAGATGATCACGAGGTAGTTAGGAGACTATCCCCAAGAAATCATCCGCTCAAATCAACTCAAACACCGGAAAATCGAAAGGGGAGGAGAATGAACCGAAAAAGCGCCACGAAAATGAAATCAACCCGATCTACTTGTTCGTGAGGAGTTAGATGAATTCCTTTGGTCGAAATGACCTCTTCAATATAAAGAACAAGTTGATTCAAACGGATTTCACAAAGACGCAATAGAGAGGGAGATCGAGCGACGGGAAAATCGCGGAGAAATGAAGAACGCGAGGAACACGAACCAAAACGCGAATCAAGTCATCGATCTACAGCCGTGTGGCTACCACACGCTACAACAGTGAGGTTACGGCCTCACTTCCTCAAAATCTCCAGTACACAGAGGTATGGTTCTCTGCGGATCTCAGCTAGCTACAGCAGGGGATTGGGAGAGCAGGAAACCCTAGAAGCAAAGAGCAAATAACTGAGATGAATGGAGAGGTGGGTGTCTCCCCCTACTTATCCTAATTCTAACTATTCCTAATTCCCACTCTACCCCTAACTACTTACAGAGCGAACCAGGTAAACCCTAAGGTTATTCTGGACCAACTCGTGGTAGGTGGTGATCCGACGGCCACGCCCGCACAATTCGTAGCGTTGCCTCGACGCAACCTCCCGATTGCCGCCACGTGCCGCCACCGCTCCGCGTCCTCCTCACGGACTCCGCCCCCGGTTTTGTGGCCGAAACTGGGAAACCAGGCCTTCACGTCCACCCCCGGTTTTGAGGCCCAAACCGGGAAACCAGCCTCGAAGTCCATCCCCTGGTTTTGAGGCCTAAACCAGGAAACCCGCCAGCGCCCAGGTTTTGAGGCCCAAACCTAGAAACCGTCCACAGCCCGAGTTTTGTGCCCAAACTCGGCAAACCCGAAGCACCCAGGTTTTGTGGCCCAAACCTGGAAACCGTCCACCCGGTGGTTTTTCTCTGGCTCTACCACCAAACCAAAGCTATAGAGGGGATGCACCGCCCGTGCACCCCGTCCAGCGACACGTATCCCCAGGTCTTCGACCCGAGCAACACCATGCCCCGCAAGTCTTCGCTCGTCGTTGTCCCAGGCTGCCAGCCACCACAGCTGATCCTCAGGCCACCGGTCCCTCAGTCCAAGCCTCACGTCCGCCCTTCACTGCTCCCGGTCCGTCGGCACGACACGTCTCTACTTGACCTTCACCTTGCCCTCGATCACTGTCTCTGTGCTCGACACCTGCACAACACAAGCCAAAGAACCTGCGATCAAACCCGTTGACAATCACTCATCACTAGAGACTCGGCATACACCCATGTATCCGCAATCTCCCCCTTGATGAGTGCATTGTCAACTACACACACAAATCATAATGGAAATAGAAAGAGGAAGAAGGAGAAGAGAGAACTCGACCAGATGACCCAAAAGCATAGCAAAGCCGAAGAAGGTCAAGTGGAAAGAGCAAAACAACTTGGTTCCCAAAGACATGGGCAACGGCTCGACACAACCAAGCAAAGCAAAGCTAGCCCTCAAGAAGAGGTAGAACAGGCTCAACACCGCTAGCAAATAACAAATGAAAAATCGAAGCAACATGCTTGTCCCTCAAGATAGAGGCAGAGAGGATCAACACAACTAGCAAGAAAGCTCGACATCGACTGAAAAGCTCGATACCAACTGAACCCAACTGAAACAAAGATGCGACTGCTAGTCCCTCAAGATAGAGGCAAAGGCTCAACACTACTAGCAAAGTGCTCCAAACCAATTGGAAATTTCAAAAATTCAGCACGAGCAAACTCCCCCCTTGCATGGTGCACACAACCGATTCCTCTCCCCTTAGTGAAACATGGGAGGCATGATTTGTCCAAATTTTCTCCCCCTTAGTTGAAAATGCACCATCAAGCAACAGGAACTGAAAACGATTTTCTCCCCCTCTGAAAATGCACCATCAAAAGTGCCAACAAGAGAAGTTCTCCCCCTTCCCAAAATGCATATGAGTCAAGATGCAAGTTAGCAGCTTCAGGAATATAGTAAAGAGAATGCAGAAATGCTCTAAACAGTATAGCTCCAATGACTCACTGGAAAGCATACAAGCTAGCGAAGGCTCAAACTGATCACCAAATATGAAATATGAACAAATGAGCAAAGTGAGCTGTTTTTAGCCAAAAAGGTATTCACCATCAACATAGCACAAAACATGTATAGATAGGAAATCAGACAAGTGCTAAACATGTATACAAGGTGAACTACCCCTAGCACGGTTCAATCATCATGCTATAGAATGAAACATAGACTTGTGTATCCTTAATTTTATCGGAGTTGCAGCGGTTAAGATTACACAAGTTAAAATTTCAGCATGTGATTGCGAGAGGTTGAAAGCTTGTCATTGCCTAACTTTTCAACTGTGCGAAGCCTATGCAGAAGCAATCAGAAGCTTAAAGCAACAGTTTCGGTCATACACTACACAGCTCAAGTTTAACTCAAAGTGCAATGAGAAACAGTCTCGAAACTGTGATGTGTTGACAAGCAATCCCATCTCGATCTTTTCAATTCACTTATCTTGGTTCAAATTTTATCTCAGAATATGAACATACCAAGCAAGTGAATGACTCAGAACTAGAGACATAGCAACCTAGCATATATGAAAAGCACGAGTGAATTCTACACATCCTACACATGCTAGTTGCATATCTCAATGGTGAACATTTTCAAGTTTTATGTTTGTTAAGCAGATTCACCATTCAAAAATAGCTCAGCTCACAACATGTATTAATGATCAGAAAGAGCATAAGCTACTGGTATCAACATATAGCATCGGAGCACACTAAACAGAGCATAATTACATTTTAAAGAATATATGCATGAAGCTCAGAATGTAAAAGCGTATGCTGAAATGCAAAAGAGAAACAAAACAAACGAGAAAATAGTCAGTCTATGATACAAGATCCAAAATGTTTCCCCCATCTAAAAGGGGAAACACACACCAAGCTCACCTCTCAACCGATTAAAGGTTGATTCATCCAAAGGCTTGGTGAAAATATCAGCCAACTGATGATGAGTATCAACATGGCAAAGGTCGATATCACCCTTCTCTTAGTGGTCTCGCAGAAAATGAAAGCGCACATCAATGTGTTTGGTCTTCGAGTGAAGCACGGGGTTCTTAGCAACGCTAATCGCACTCGTGCTGTCACAAAGCAAAGGAACACGAGAAAAGCTCAGACCAAAATCACGCAAACTGGCCATCATCCAAAGCAACTGGGAACAGCAGCTAGCCGCAGCAACATACTCAGCCTCCGTGGTAGACTGGGCGACACTAGACTGCTTGCGAGAAGACCACGATACAAGAGAAGAACCGATAAATTGGCAAGTCCCAGAAGTGGACCTGCGCTCAATGCGACAACCAGCAAAATTGGCATCGGAATAACCGCAAAGGGAGAGGGTGGAGGAAGCTGAATACCAAATCCCGAACTCAGGTGAAAAACGAAGGTACCTGAAAATGCGCTTCACCACCTGACGGTGAGAAGTGTGCGGCGACGCCTGAAAGCGCGTGCACAGGCACACCGCGAACTGGATGTCCGGGCGTGTCGCCGTCAGGTAGAGTAGCGACCCAATCATGCTTCGGTACTCCTTCTGGTCCACAGCTTCTCCATCCTTGTCTGCATCCAGGGCCGTCGTGGTCGACATGGGTGTTGGAAGAGGCTTGGCCTCACCCATATCGAACCTCTTCAGCAAGTCCTTGGTATACTTGCCCTGGTGCACAAACGTCCCTTCTCGGGATTGCTTAATTTGCAACCCGAGAAAGAAAGTCAGCTCGCCCATCATACTCATCTCGAACTCCCTGCTCATAGTATCTGCAAACTTGGCAACCAAAGCGTGAGAAGAACCACCGAAAATGATATCATCCACGTAAATCTGGACCAAGAGAGTGTCTTTGCCTTGCTTGAGGAGAAAAAGCGTTTTATCCACACATCCCATTTTAAAACCCTTAGCAAGCAAAAAGGTTTTCAACCTATCATACCAGGCTCTAGGGGATTGTTTCAAACCATATAAAGCTTTGTGGAGTTTGAAAACATGGTTTGGAAACTTGGGATTTTCAAAACTGGGGGGTTGTTCAACATAAACATCTTCTTCTATGTAGCCGTTTGTTGGTAGTTCTTAGCTACACCTAGGATAGGGTAACTAAAGTAGCTATCTACTAATGCCAAGCGGGGTTGTCAATCCCGACACTAGTAGGAGCTAGCTAGCGAGAATGCAATCTACCAGGAGGAGATTCTGCAAGCGCACAGAACTATCGTAGTAGCACTTCGCCTGGGAGTACCAGGTGTCGATTTATTTGATCCCAAGGGAAGGCTAGGGTGGTGTATGAGTTGAGTCAAGGAGGGGATGAGAGTCGAAGAAAAGACAAAAGGGAAAAGGGGAGAAGAGAGGAGATGAAAGGCTAGAAAGAATATATGGGTGGATAGGTAAGGATGAAATGGATGGCTAAGGTAAGGTGGATGGATAGGTAGATAAAGGGTAAAGCTAAGGATAACTAGGATAACTAACTACTAACTAATAACTACTCCTAGATAACTACAAACCAAGATAACTACAAAGCGAGATAGTTTCGATGCAAGGCAGGCAAAAGACAATAAAGCAACTAAGTTAAGTAAAGTTTTATTCCTATCTTGTCAATTATCGAGGCGTACTAGCCTTTACCACTTACTTAGGTTGAACGCTAGCACAACGAGCCTTACTGTTAAACTGGGCCAACTACGTGGTGGAATTCAAGGCGCACAGGGCTGTCACCACCTGCTTGCTACCACAGCTATCCGGGGGTCCAGCCATATCTGAAGGTAAGTCTATAACTAAGCACCACGCTTAACTATATTCTAACTATCTCTACCCTAGCTTTGAATAGAGACACCCTTGCGGACGTCAGAGCAAACACTTGACTTAGTAAGATAAACACTAAACTAACTAAGCAACCTATTGGCAAAGATCAAACACTAAGCTCACTAGAGATTAACTACTATGGCTAAGTGAATTGATCTATAGGATAGCTAGGCACTCAAGCAATCAATCAAGTATACCACCCAATACTGACAAGTAGAATAAAGTAATACTTGAAATGATGAACTAGAATATAGTAAGTGCTTGAGTAACAAGAGCAAAACCTGAACTGGAGATGAAGGAAGACTCTTCCCAGCTCCAGGATCGATCACTCACACGCCTCTACTCTTGAGCTAACCCTTGAGCAGCGCTACCGTGAGGGCGAAGATGCCTTGCTCTACTAGCTACCTACTTGCCTAAGCTCTCTAAGCTTCTAACCTAACTCTCACTTGCTTCTCTTGCTTTGCTTCTCTTGGAAGTTATGGTACTCTTGGGTGTGTTTGAAGAGGTGCCTCCAGGGGGTATTTATAGCCCAAATGAGTGAGGGGGGTTCTTATAGTGGGCAGCCAACTGACCTAGGGTTAGGTTAGGTGGCGGGCGCCACCCCCTACTGGCGGCCGCCAGCTCCCTGGCCGTTGGATGAACCGCCTCTGCTTCAACGGCATCCAGGTGGTTGTCCAAGGCGGTTTGGAGGTCGGTTGCATGTCCTAGCAACCGACATTCAGCCTTGATCCAGGCCACTTCATCTTAAGCCGTCCGATGCCACTGACCTAGTGACCAAGGGCCAAGATTTGGCACTGGGGAGGTCACACGGATCGGTGACGTGGCAGGGAGGCCAACCCAAGTGGCGGTCGCCACTTAGAGGTGGCGGGCACCACCTGGGGGTGGCGGGCGCCACCTGGGGGTGGCGGGCGCCACCCCCCTTAGGCCCATTTGGGCCCTGCTGAGTGGGCTTGGCCTCTGGTGGGTCCATATGTCTAAATTTGGTTCAAGTCCTGCATTCAAATAAAATTCTATGGACATGTGGAATTTGGTTAGTTTGAAACCTATTTGACTACATTTCATGTCTTTTTGGTGAACTTTAGGGTCAAATGTTGACGGTAAAACAGGTGTTTAAGGACCGTCAACAAGCTCCCCCAAGCTAACCTGTTGCTCGTCCTCGAGCAACAATGCGGTTTAAGCATTGAGCATGAAATGGATAGCAACTTAAGATGTCTGCAAGTGCATATTGTACAGTGAGAAATAACTTAGCATATATCATTAATCATAGCAATGTGGGGCTTATAGCTTTTCACTTCAAACATGCAAGAGTGAAATAAAGCACTAGATAGGAAACTTTTATCTTGCTTAGGTTTGACTAGGATTCTGTCTGGAGATTTTTTTTCAAGGTTTTCGAAAGATAACAACTTGCTTAAGTCCTCCAAGATTCACTCAATCACTCATTTGTGTTTAAATCCTCACTTAGGCCAAAATGTAGCCTCTCCTATTTCTAAAGAATGATATGTGGAGATATAGGTAGGCTAAGAACCATGAGCAAATTGCCTGATGTTTATTGCTAAGCTAGACACTCAGATCATAAGGAGCAGCAAATCATAAAAATTGATCAAGATGTGCATGTGTGGTTATGTGGAAGTGTATAAAGAGATATTTTCGTAATCCTTCTTAGTTAATTTCTGGGGTCTAGAGCTAATGATAATTCTCTCTCTCTCTCCTTTTTTTTGGATACAAAGTGAGTAGACAAAAGGTGTGTCCTCACATTTTCTTAGGACATAGTCCTCTTTTGAGCTACTTTGCTCACTTTTTTTTCCACAGGACATAGTCCTTTCTTGAGCTACTTTGCTCATTTTTTTCTCTCTCTCTTTTAGCTCTAGATTTCCCCAGACATCTATAGGAAAGGATTTTTGAAATGAAAAAGGGGAAGAGGGAGAAATGCTTATTCCCAGTGTAGGAATAAGCATAAGGCTAGCAATGGGATGTTTGGCAGGGTATTGCATATCTCCGGTGTAGAGAATAAGCAATTTATTTGGTGGTTGCAAACTTCCAAAGTGGAAAGTAGGCAAATTATGGTGGGTGTACGTGAATCTTGATTCAAAAGATATGATAAGCTTCTCTATTAAGATCTATGAGGTCTAACAAAGCTCAACACAAACAAAGCTCTTTGTGGTTTTGACTAATGACTAACAAATATTTGGCTGGTGGTGGGATGGGATAAAATCTAGGAGGAACTTTTAGCAAGGTTTTCATTATTTTTAAAAGAAACCCTCCAGATTAGGTCCTAATTTCACCTTAGCAAGTTTAAAGAATTACTCCATTTCTTACTAACTTTATTCATTAAGCATGATTTCAGTTAAAGCATGTGCAACCCACAAAAGCTACAACTTAGATAAGACCAGTTATTCAAACCATAACAATAGCATTTGCATGACATATTTCAAATCATATTCAGGTTTCAACTTGTTTAAGCAGATATTATTAGTTTTATTCATGGAGTGGTTATTTAGGCAAGCATATGACATTCAAAAGATATAGAATTTAAGAATTGGTAGGCTTGAGACATACCTCATCGGAGCGGGAGTCTCCCCCAAGCTGGCTTCTTGCTTGGTGAAAAGCCTTCTTTGTCTCAGTCGGAGCTCTTGTTCTCATTTTATTAAAAGGGAAACTATCTAATGTTGTGAAAAGGGAAACTATCCTATTATGATATTTTATTATTCTAACTAAGTTAACATATACCTATGCATATAACTAATGATAACTGATTTTTTTTAGTTACATGTATGACATATGTTATTTATTCGAAAAGGGAAAAATTGAAGGAAAAAAATTAAAAGTAAAACCATACCTTAGGTCCATGGAGTTTCATCCTTATCGGGTGGATCTTCTTCCTTGGGCACTTCTTCTCTTAGTACTCCATCTGGTTCTTCTTCTTTTGGCACCTCTCCCTTGTTATGTGAATCACACAACTCAGGAGGTGGTTCTTTCTTTCTGTTCCACCTTGTTCTTGGGCGCCTCTTCTTGGTACGAACGGGTTTTGCTACCTGCATGTTAGCGGCATATGCGGGACCACGGGAGAAGGAGAATATTTCCTTCCTCCCTCCTAATGTCATTTGAATTTTACCACTTCCCACATATATGCAAGCATAAACAGTGTTCAAGAAGGGTCTACCTAAGATTAGAGGCACATCTTTCCTATTTCCCATATATAGTATTATGAAATCAGCAGGAACATAGGAGCCTCTAATATTGTAACACCTCAGGTGTTTACATGAATAAAATATTGTCATGCCATCATAAGCATTCCATAGCATCATGTGCTAGCTCACCTTGAGATGCATTCACTAAAATGAGTTTAATTCCTAATGTGAGCATCTTTGTTTATGCTTGTGTTATAACTCAAAACCTTAATTTGGAATGTCATTATGAAATAACTTGTGCTCATTCCTATTTGACTATAGTCATGTAAAGGCATGAAACCAAGTTCAACAAGTCAAAAGGATGTAAAATTCATTTAGCTTAAAAGTGGGAAAATCATTAAATTCCTATATAAGTTAACTAGCCCTTTTTAGTTAACTCAAAATCTATACCTATTTAGGGGTTGACCCTAAAAGCTTTTTGGTAGATCTTGAGAAGAGGTACAACTTTGATTTTCAAAGTTTTCAAAGTTTCTGTACAAAATTCCAAGTATTTATGAGTTTATTCAAACCTTGGAAATGGTCCCCTTTTTATTTTAAACATGCATTTCAAAAACTACTTGAGATCTGAGTTTGAGATCTACATCAAAGATGTATAGAATTTCAAAAGGAACATTTCATACATTGACCATTTTTCAAGTGTCATTGAAAAATCAAAAGTAATTTTGCTTTTACTGCAAAACCCTAAATCTGTCCCCTTTTCAAATTTCTAATTTGAAGTCAATTTGAACTGTTTTGATCCAATTGACTTATTTCCAGTTGAAATCAGCCCAAGTGTATTAAAGCAAAGTTGTACAACTTTTCAAGCTCTACAGTTCATATTTTGGTGAAATTTGAAGTTGTTCAGAAAATTCAAAAGTAATTTTGAAATTCAGTTTGATCCAAATTTGAGTTTGAACTCTATTTCAAAATCCAGGCAGAATTTGACTTTGGTTCTTAAAGCAAACTTGTAGAATACAAAGTTTGGAGCAACTTTGGTTTTTGGAGTTTTGGTCGTGCAGTACAAAAATCTAGAGTTTTGTGAAAGGGGGTAAATCTGTTCCTGTCGCTACAGTAGGGGGGGGGGAGTACCTGCCGGAGCAGCAGGGGCCGCCGCGTGCGCCTTCGCCGTGGCTAGGCCGTTCTCGCGCCGCTCCACGTGTCCGGTCACGCAGCTGCTTGCCGCTTGCTTCACTCCGTGCGGTGTCAAGCTCCGAGAGCTCCCCAACCCTCTCTTCACCTGCGCCCGCCACCTCCTCCCTCTCCTGCTCTGTTTTCTGGAAAAGCTCCGGCGAGCTCTCACTCTCTCGTCGCTGCGTCCCCGCACTCTCCATCTTCCCTATAGCTCCGCCTGCATCCCTTGCTACTCCTGAGCTACCTAACCCAAACCCGAGAGCTTGCAATCGCCGCCGCCACAGTCATCTTCTTCGTCACCGGCCGGGAGCCATCACAGGTACCTTGGTCGTGGTCGCGGTCAGCCAGAGCTCCTCCGGCCAAATCAAGTAGTGCTTTAGCTTCGTCTGGTGTTGTAGGTCACGGTCGGCTCGCTCCTGAGGTCTCTACCGCTCGGGCTTGACCAGTCCGCGACGGTTGCCACAAGTGCAAGCTCCGCCATCACCGCCGCCGTCGCCAACCTTGGTCCAGTGCTCCTCGAAGCAAGGCAAGGTGAGCACCGTAGTCGTCTTGAGCTCCTTGTTGTGTTGCGCTTCCTAGTTTAGTCTCTACCGGGCCACCGTGATCGGTCCGCGTGGCTTGCCGTCGGCGCAAGCGCCGCCATGGCCGCCAGCATGGGCCAGGTTGCTTGGAGCCGTCTCTGAGCAAGTTTAGGTGCACATCACGGTCGCGGTAAGTGCCCAAGTGCGATGCCACCCTCGGCTAGGTCGCTACCGAGCCCTAGCAGCCGAAGCGCCGTGTCGCCGTCGTGCTCGGTATGGCCGAGCCGCCATGGCAGTCGTCCGCTCGGAATCGAGTGAGTGCGAGGTCGGGAAAAGAGTGGAATCGGTGCGCGAGATCCCGGCGAAGATGTGGAAGGCCTCGCCGTCGCCGGAGGCCTCGTCGGCGATGAGGTTGGAGGTCGGTCAACGTAGGCGCGCGTTCGGTCAAAGCCTTCGGCTGAAGGTCTCGGCGCGAGGCAGAGAAGGTCTCGGCGCGAGGCAGAGAAGGCCTCGGCGCGAGGCGGAGAAGGCCTCGGCGCGAGGCGGAGAAGGCCTCGGGCGAGGCGGAGAAGGCCTCGGGCGAGGCGGAGAAGGCCTCGGCGCGAGGCGGAGAAGGCCTCGGGCGAGGCGGAGAAGGGGAACCTGCTGGCCTCGGGCGAAGCGGAGTAAGAGAACCTGATGTCTGGGGTCCCCTGTTAGTGAGAGAAAGGTGTTTTTCTTTTTCCAGTTTTTGGGTATAGTTTTGAGTTTTGTCTTTTTGATATCTTTTTGTAGGAAGCTCCAAAAATTGTGAAAATTTTTGTGTAGCTTTCTCAAGCTGCCTAATATTTAAGAAAAATATAAAACCTGAGTTTTGAACAAATTTTAAAACTGATTTAAATATGGCTTTTAATTAATAAATGGACTTTGATGATTTTTGTAGGCCTAGTTAAATGTCCAAAAATCATGAAACTATTTTTGGCACTGTGTTTAGGTGAAAATATATCTTCACAAAAATTTTGAGCTCTGCTGGAGAAAATAAATTTTACCGTGAGAGAAAATTGTTTTAAGTTATATATCATAGCTTAGAAAATTTCCATCTTTACCATGATCATGTCATGAGCATTCCTTTAAGCATGCACTCTATTATCGTGTAGCTTCCGAAGTGATCGAGTGTCCGAGCGAGGTTGGTCCGGAAACTTCAGAGTATCCAATTGATCCGGATTACCAGGAGTTCCAGACTCTCCCGATTAACGAAGGCAAGCCCCGGTTCATTTAACCTTTTCCTTGGTTTTACAATTACGCTTACTTTTGATAAACTGATGCATAAAATGCTTATCCAATAAATGCTTTAAACCTGTTGATGCATGACCAACCTTGTTATCGATATATAATTCCTTGATACCTATTTTAGGCCACTGATAGAAATGCTTAGCCTTGCTTCATAAAGCTTTTGCGAAATGTTTTCAATACTTATCGTTTTGGAATGATAATGAGAAAGAATGATGGTTAAGGCCAGACGGGCACCTGCGTCGATCCTTGGATTAGATGCAGGGTAACCCGGATGTGTCGATTAGGGTTAACCGTTGTTGGCCTGCTAGATTGAGAAACTGTGAAGTACCGATCATATGCTACGGTAAGCCCTGCCTTGGTGGTTCTTAAATGAGAACGGCTAATCGCGCACTGGGAGTGGAGAGATGGCGGGAGTACTAGCTACCCTCGTGGGTCGAAGTCCCGGATTGGAGGTGTACAAGTACTCTCGGGTGGCGCGGACCCGGTCTTGTTTGGAGGATCCGAGGTTGGGGTTGGTATATGTGTGATCACGGGTCTACATATATCGTATGATCGTGGAAAACTCCCAGATCTGGTTGAATCGGTTCGAATCGTCGTGCTCCTCGGTTAAGGAGACTCAATCTTTCGACCCGCACCGTAGAATGAAAATGGAACTGGTTTATGAAAGAATGATGATGACCTTTCACTAATGTTCACTTTCAGTTCTTACCAAGTACTTAAATGATTAAGTAAAATTTGGATCTAGGACTACTTTAGTAAGCTTTTATGCAAATGAAAAATTCTGTTGAGCCTACCCAAGCCAGCATACCTGTTTCGTCTCTTCTCTTGTCGGGTCAGCCTTGTTGAGTACCTTCGTACTCAGGGTTTGTTAATCCCCTGTTGCAGGTGGCGTTCACGAGCAGCCTTGCTTTAAGGCTTGTTGCGTGACAGTCTTTGAGGAGGACTTGTCCGGGGAGGAGTAGTGCAACCCTTAGGCGGGGTTGTTTGTGTGTTATACAGTTTTAGTAATGCTACTTCCACTATCTAGAACAAAGTTTGAAACTATGGTTTGTAATAACGACATAAGTTTGAACATCTGGTTTGTAAAACTTATGGTGTAATACTTCCGCTCTTTCATCTCTGATGTATATTATTTGTGAAATGTTGTAATACTGCAATGACTCTTGCAATGATCCTGGGAAGGTAAGGAAACGTGGATGAGTCGGGTTACCCGATGACACGTGGTGGGTCTTTTGGGCTATTGGGGCACAGTATATGACTGTCCGAGGTCTGTAGGACAAGGACAAGTATACGTGGGCCTTAATAATCTAGGAGGTTCCATCACAAATATGAACAGGTAAGTCATTAACTTTTCCTTCTACATAGCAAGTGGATTGATCGGCTAGCACAACATAGGCAGATGTGGATGACATGGGTGGAAAGAACGAGTTTTCATAGAAATCTTTAGATAAAATGTTCACACTCGATCCTAAATAACACATGGCATTTTTAAAGACTTCACCAAAGATTGAGCATCTAATTATGGGACTACCAGGGTCACCCTTTTTAACAGTCATGGTATGATCTTCATAATAGTTAAAATACTTTATTTCAACCATATTTGCAGTTTCCATGTCAGGTTTAGCAGGAATTTTGCCAGATTCAAAAGATGGTATGATAGCAGCAAGTTGAGCTAATTGGGTTTCTAACATCTTATTAAAGCTAAGTTGATTTTTCAGAGCAAATGAGAAATCTTCCAATTTAGCATTTATATTCTCAAGAGTTTTATCATTCGCCATTAATCTCTCTTTCAAGAAATCAGTAGTTTTACCTTGTGAGTAAACTAAATTTTTCAGGAATGAGAAATTATCAGAATTATGAAAATTAGAGCGAGGGAATGAATTGTTACCTTGAGAATTGGAGTGCTGATTCCATCCTTGACTTTGTTGACGGAAACCGTTACTGTTGTTGATGAAGTTCAAATCTTCATGTAGCTCGGGGCAATGGCTCCCAGAATGTCCGGTTTCTCCACAGACTTCACAAGTCATGTAGGATTCCAGAGATTGGACACTCTCCTGTTGGTTCATCTTCTCACAGCTGTCCAGCTTCTTTGCCAGCAGGTCCATCTTGGCCACGATCATGTCGGCCTCCTTAAGGGAATGTATCCCTCGCTTGCGGGGCTGTAGTCTTTCGTCATTCCATCCTTGGTTTGACACCATCTTCTCTATGAGAGCCTTAGCATCTGCAACATTCAGAGAAAAGAATGCACCGCCGGCGGCGGCATCCAAATGGCTTCTAGAGAGAGGGGTTAGGCCATGGTAGAAGTTCTGGATCAATAGCCAGTCCTCCATACCATGGTGCGGACAAGCAGCGACATACTCTTGCAACCTCTCCCAAGCCTCGGGAATAGATTCCTCGGCTTGTTGCGTAAAGCTGGAGATTTTGTTGCGAAGAGCATTCGTCTTGCCCATCGGAAAGAATTTGGCGAGAAAAGCATTGGAACACGTGTCCCATGTGTCTACAGCGTTGTGATCGGTATAGAACCATTGCTTCGCTTTTCCTAGCAAAGAGAAAGGAAAGAGACGAAGGCGGATGGCTTCTTGGGTTATCCCCTTAATGGTGAAGGTGCCACAAATCTCCAAAAATTGTTAGAGGTGAGCATTGGCATCCTCACGAGCCTTGCCACAGAACGGGCTAGCTTGGACCATCGTGATCAGAGCCGGTTTTAACTCAAAATTGAGGTTGGCATCGATCATGTCTGGTCCTATTGCTACATTAGCGGCAGAAGGAGCAGAAAATTCACAAATGGTCTTGTTGGCCATCGTGAAGATAGAACGATCTAAGAAAGAAAGAAGTTGAAGAAGATGAAGGAAAAAGATAAGAAAAACGAAGGAAAGAAAGAATGGGGTAAGATGGGATTCGCTAAGCAGGAGCTTAAGCGAAGATAAATTCGACACGGACTCAACCGATACATCGATTGCCTTCCCCGGCAACGGCGCCAGAAATGCTTGTTGGTAGTTCTTAGCTACACCTAGGATAGGGTAACTAAAGTAGCTATCTACTAATGCCAAGCGGGGTTGTCAGTCCCGACACTAGTAGGAGCTAGCTAGGGAGAATGCAATCTACCAGGAGGTGATTCTGCAAGCGCACAAAACTATCGTAGTAGCACTTCGCCTGGGAGTACCAGGTGTCGATTTATTTGATCCCAAGGGAAGGCTAGGGTGGTGTATGAGTTGAGTCAAGGAGGGGATGAGAGTCGAAGAAAAGAGAAAAGGGAAAAGGGGAGAAGAGAGGAGACAAAAGGCTAGAAAGAATATATGGGTGGATAGGTAAGGATGAAAAGGATGGCTAAGGTAGGGTGGATGGATAGGTAGATAAAGGGTAAAGCTAAGGATAACTAGGATAACTAACTACTAACTAATAACTACTCCTAGATAACTACAAAGCAAGATAACTACGAAGCGAGATAGTTTCGAAGCAAGGCAGGCAAAAGACAATAAAGCAACTAAGTTAAGTAAAGTTTTATTCCTATCTTGTCAAGTATCGAGGCGTACTAGCCTTTACCACTAACTTAGGTTGAACGCTAGCACAACGAGCCTTACTGTTAAACTGGGCCAACTACGTGGTGGAATTCAAGGCGCACAGGGCTGTCACCACCTGCTTGCTACCACAGCTATCCGGGGGTCCAGCCGTATCTGAAGGTAAGTCTATAACTAAGCACCACGCTTAACTATATTCTAACTATCTCTACCCTAGCTTTGAATAGAGACACCCTTGCGGACGTCAGAGCAAACACTTGACTTAATAAGATAAACACTAAACTAACTAAGCAACCTATTGGCAAAGATCAAACACTAAGCTCACTAGAGATTAACTACTATGGCCAAGTGAATTGATCTGTAGGATAGCTAGCCACTCAAGCAATCAATCAAGTATGCCACTAAATACTGATAAGTAGAATAAAGTAATACTTGAAATGATGAACTAGAATATAGTAAGTGCTTGAGTAACAAGAGCAAAACCTGAACTGGAGATGAAGGAAGACTCTTCCCAGCTCCAGGACCGATCACTCGCACGCCTCTACTCTTGAGCTAACCCTTGAGCAGCGCTACCGCGAGGGCGAAGATGCCTTGCTCTACTAGCTACCTACTTGCCTAAGCTCTCTAAGCTTCTAACCTAACTCTCACTTGCTTCTCTTGCTTTGCTTCTCTTGGAAGTGATGGTACTCTTGGGTGTGTTTGAAGAGTTGCCTCCATGGGGTATTTATAGCCCAAATGAGTGAGGGGGGTTCTTGTAGTGGGCAGCCAACCGACCTAGGGTTAGGTCAGGTGGCGGGCGCCACCCCCTACTGGCGGCCGCCAGCTCCCTGGCCGTTGGATGAACCGCCTCTGCTTCAACGGCATCCAGGTGGTTGTCCAAGGCCGTTTGGAGGTCGGTTGCATGTCCTAGCAACCGACATTCAGCCTTGATCCACGCCACTTCATCCTGAGCCGTCCGATGCCACTGACCTAGTGACCAAGGGCCAAGATTTGGCCCTGGGGAGGGCACACGGATCGGTGACGTGGCAGGGAGGCCAACCCAAGTGGCGGGCGCCACCTGGGGGTGGCGGGCGCCACCCCCCTTAGGCCCATTTGGGCCCTGCTGAGTGGGCTTGGCCTCTGGTGGGTCCATATGTCCAAATTTGGTTCAAATCCTACATTCAAATAAAATTCTATGGACATGTGGAATTTGGTTAGTTTGAAACCTATTTGACTACATTTCATGCCTTTTTGGTGAACTTTAGGGTCAAATGTTGACGGTAAAACAGGTGTTTAAGGACCGTCAACACTGTTTAAGAAGGCACTCTTGACATCCATTTGAAAAAGTTTGAAACCTTTGGATGTTGCAAAAGCCAAGAGTATCCTAATAGCCTCCAAACGAGCTACGGGAGCAAAAGTCTCCTCATAGTCTATCCCCTCCTTCTGACTATAGCCCTTTGCTACAAGCCTGGCCTTGTTTCTAACAATGTGGCCATCCTCTCCTTGCTTGTTTTTGAAAACCCATGTAGAACTAAAACCCAAACCCGATTTCGCTCAAAGTTCTCTAACTCCTCAAGCATGGCATTGACCCAATCCGGATCCGTCAAAGCGCGTCCAACATCTCGGGGCTCAAAATCAGCAACAAAAGCAGAATGAGCAAAGTGAGAGATTTGTGACCTAGACCGAGTGACACGTTCGTCGATGCTGCCGATCATCTGCTGAAGGGGATGTTGGCGCTGGATGTGTCGTGGCGCCTCCCGTGCAGAGGTGATCTCCCCCTCAACAGCAGCTGGTGCCTCCCCGGGTACAAAAGGTACCGCTCGGGGTGGCGGATCCCACGGCCCCTAGGAAGAAGAAGTGTCGGGGCCGTGAGTCGTAGTAGAAGCCGCTCCTTGTGGCACAGCAGGTGGAGGGGGTGCTGGATCATCCATACCTTCAGCACCCTCATCCTCGTCATCAAAAAGAGGCTCACCGACCTCATGATCACCTGCACGCTCAAAACGAGAAGAAGGACAAACCATGGTCTCGTCGAAGGTGACATCGGATGTCTCCATGACTCGGTTAGTGCCAAGGTTAAGTACACGATAAGCTCGAGTGTGAGTGCCATAACCCAAAAACACACCATCAGAAGAACGAGACTCAAATTTGTCCAAGTTGCCCTTTTTGAGTATAAAACAATGGCAACCAAAGACTCGAAAATAACTCACCTTGGGCAGTTTTCCAAAACGCAACTCATAAGAGGTCTTTTTCAAGAAGGCTCGGAGAAAAATGCGATTGGAAATGTAGCATGCAGTGCTCATAGCTTCGGCCCAATATCGCCTAGGAGTCCTATGCTCATCGAGCATCGTCCTGGCCATCTCTACAAGGGTCCGATTCTTCCTCTCTACTACACCATTTTGGGGCGGTGTGTAGGGGGAAGAAAACTGATGCTCTAAACCCAAAGAGTTACAAAACTTCTCAAAATCCGAATTCTTGAATTCGGAACCATTATCACTCCTAATAGCTCGCATCGAGTTCAAAGGGAACTCGTTCTGAAGACGCAAAATCAGATTGCGAGCAAAGGAGAAAGTCTCGGTCTTCTCAGCTAAAAAGAAGACCCACGAATATCTCGAAAAGTCGTCAACAACAACAAGCACATACCACTTCCCCCCAAACGAGCTCACCCGAGCCGGACCAACAAGGTCCATGTGCAAAAGCTCTCCAGGGCGCTTGGTCATGACCTGAGTCACTGGATGGTCGGGAGCGGCAACCATCTTCCCATGTCTACAAGAATGGCAAACAAGATCCTTCTCCATGGATAACTTGGGCAATCCTCGGATTAGGCCAAGTGAACTAAGCCTTGCAAGCAAGTCGAAGCTCAAATGTCCAAGTCTCCTATGCCACTTCCAAAGATTATAGGAGGAAGGTCTAGCCACAAGACAACGAGAAATGCCAAAAGACTCTGAGAAATCCACACGAAAGACTTTCCCAAAGGGTGAAATCACACAAACATGATTGCCCTGAGGGTCCAAAATACGACTGAGATTCGGTTTAAAACGAATCTCATAGTCATCATCAAAGAGTTGCGAAACAGAAAGAAGGTTAAAATGCAAGTTAGAAACAAGAGCAACATCGCGCAACACAAAGTGCTCATTAACTCGCACCGACCCACGAGACAACACTTTACCTTTGCTATTGTCGCCAAAGGTGATAAACTCCTTTCCAGCGACCGGACTAAGACTGGAGAACCACTTGGCGTTTCCGGTCATGTGCCTCGAGCAACCGGAATCCACCAACCAAACGTTCTCCAATCGTTTTACCTATATCAATAAAAACACATAGGGTGAGCATACGGTCCAACACTGGGGTTAGTGAAGTAGGAAGAATACCAGTGTTGGGCCGGCTGCTCAAAAGAATGGTTAGTAGAAAAACCATTCCTAGCACGCCTACGGGGGAAGCGATCACCACGTTGAGGAAAACGTGGTCCGCTAAGGGTAGAGCGTCCATCGCGATACTCAAAACGCGGTGGGGGAAAACGCTCTACTATAAAGCCACCACCACGGGGTCCATAGCCTACAACTGCAGGCTCCCACCGGGCACGTCCTCTCCGCTGCCTAGGCCTGGGAACTTGAGGTTCTGGACCTCTGGGCCTAGCAGCACGCCTCTGAACATTCGGCGCATGTACATCATGGAAAGGATGGTACATGTCCGGATTGTTCATCTCCCTAGCACGGCGCGCCTCTCTCTTGCGCCGAAAGCAGAACTCACTCAAGTGTCCATCCCTCCCACAGTGCTCACAATGGTACCTCACCGCTCTCAAAGGGGGTTGTTGGTACTCACGGTAGTGGGTGTGGATCACTTTACCCTTCTGTGGCATAAGCTCCTCCTTGATGGGTGGCATGGTGTCAAGCTTGTTCTTGAGGTGGTTTGGTTTTGGAGCCCATGATTGTTTCTTTGGTAGAGCTCTCGGAGGTTCAACAAAGACCCCATCCTTGGTGTTAGGCTTGAGAGGCTCTTTGGGTGGAAGCTTGGTAAGTTTGGGAGTAGTGGTGGAGTTGGGCTTCTCACTCGGGTTCAAACCACTCGACTCTCCAATCTTCCCAAAAGCAGAAACATCAACGCCCGGAGCAAAGCCTACACCAGGACCTCCAGCAGCTCGCTTGAATTGGGAGATCATCATCCCGAGCTGTGGCTCACCACTAGCCACCCATGACAAGATGGTCCGAAGGTATGTGTTTTCCTCCTCGGTTTGCATCTTGTCATGCTTCACGTTCGCAATCTCTATCTCCAAACCCTCACAAAGAACACACCTAGCCACACATGTGCTACCTGAGTTGGCCTCTTCAAGAGACACAATCTTGGCATTCTTCTCTACCAACTCAGACTGCAAGATAGGACAAGTCTTGCACGCACCCAACAGCGAGGATCTAGCCTTCAGCTCATCCACCTCTCCTACCAACACCACATACTTACCCCTCAAAGTGAGAAGGTTAGTCATGTGCGTGGTGCACATCTCACACTCTACCTCCTCAGAAACGACCACGGTGGACTTAAAAAACTCAAGCTAGTCATGTGCGTGGTGCACATCTCACACTCTACCTCCTCAGAAACGACCACGGTGGACTTAAAAAACTCAAGCTCTCTCACCGTGTCCTCCCACTTCTGCCTAAACTCCTTGCGCTCACTAGCAGCACGCCTAAGCAACTTGTCCTGACTAAGCAAGGCGGCAGTAAGCTTCTCGACCTTAGCAGAAAGCTCGTCATGGGTGAGAGATACCTGAGAGGTGTCGTCGTCGTCGTCGTCGTTCCGAGGAGTCTCCTCCAGCTCGCCGTCGACCTCCTTGCCGAGGGCCATAGTGCAGAAGCCGTCATCGTCGGCGAAGAAGCAGAGACCGTTCAGCTTGTCCTCGATCCTCTTCTTCTTCTCGGACTCGTCATCGCTTGAGCAAGCGGAGTCGTCATCCGAGCCGTCGACGTCGCTGAGCGTGGCGAAGAACGCACGCTGCTCAGCCTGGGCCTTCTCCAAGTACTTCTTCTTGATGTACTCCTTGTCGAAGCCGCCCCTCCGCTTGTGCCTCACGGGGACGTACTTCTCCTTGCGCTTGCCGAAGTCATACTTGTGCCCATGATCGCCCTTCCCAGATGTGTTCTTCTTCTTGGGACAGTTGGCGATGAAGTGGTCGGGGTCGCCGCACTCAAAGCATCCTGAGCGTCCTCCTCCGCGGCGACGGTTCATGCGGTTGTTGTGGAACCGCGAGAACTGGTTGGCGAGCATCGCCAACTCGTCATCCCCCAAAGACTCCAGCTGGTCCTCTGTGACAGAAAAGAGAGAAGAAAGTGCAAATCCTCCAGAGGGGTTAGCAGAAGAGCCAGAAACCAAAGCCATAGTCGGGCCAGAAGGATTTTCATAAGAAGCCCTCGACATGGCGTCAATCTCACTAGACTTGAGCTTGCTAAAGAGCTCGTCGCAAGTGAGGGTCTCATAGTTAGGCGATTCGATGATTGCCTGGACCTTTGAGTCCCACACCGACCGATCAAGAGTGTGCAAAAGTTTCAAAGCCCTCTCATGATCGTCAAAAGGCAACAGCTCCTTGTTCGCTCTCATCTTGTTGACATTGACCAGAAAGCGAGCGAATAAACTCTCTATGCTCTCGCCAGGCATGTGTCGAAAGTTCTCGTACTCCCGCTTGTGCGACTCGTAGAGACGAGATTTGACTTGAGAGGTTCCCTCATGGAAACGCATGAGGGTCGCCCAAATATCACGAGCCGTGGGGAGGTGAGAAACGCGATCAAACTCGGACATGCTCAAACAGGAGAAAAGAGCGTTACGCGCTCGGCTATTGGCATCGTGCTCATCCATCTGAAGCTGAGTAACACGAGTAGCCAAGACAACGTAATCGTCCCTGTTGCAAATCTCCCAAACAGAAGAGCCCATGCTCTGGAGATAGGCCGACATACGTATCTTCCAATACGCATAGTTCGTCCCATCGAAAAATGGCGGTTTGCCCACGCCGCGATCCATGTCGCCTTCTGTGGATCTAGAACCGGCTAAGGTGGAAGATCCTTAACCTGCTCCGATACCAATTGAAGGACCGAGAATGCACTAGCAAGGCGACCAGAGCGGGGGGTGAATGGGAGCTCAAAAATTTCTTTCGAAACTTTGGCCGATTGTCCCAAAATCAACCCCCAAGAGCTACAACCGAGAATGTGATGCCCACGACCCTTGGAAGAGGGTGGATGATCCCTTGGATCACAGCGAGGCACCACAAAGCGATAGCAAGCCAAACGCCAAAGGTACCGGCTCAAGTTCAACCCTCAAAAACCAAGTCTCGAACGTAGATAGATAGCTACGTCGAGAAATCCCCAAATACCGATGCTAACGAGTAGCAAATATACCTAGAGAGGTTCCTTGGTCAACTACAAGGCCAAACGAGAAGTCCGAAAACCATGCGAGGAAGCCGGGAGAACAAACGCACAAAACCGGAAGCTTCAGGCGATTCCCGGACTGTCCGGAACTGGGGTCTCGGACTGTCCGCCCCTACTGTGGACTATCCGCGACTTGATGGCGGACTGTCCGCCGGCCAAATGGACCAAACAGCAACGTTGCTGAAAGTCCCCTGGTCGGCTCCCAAACTGTCCGCGAGTTAGACCGGCGGACTGTCCGCATTTCACTCCGGACCAAACCAGCCGAGCCGCGCAGCCACTGAATAGGCTGGAGCCCCACCCCCGGACTGTCCGTGCCCCTAGTGGCGGACTGTCCGCGGATGAATAGAGAGGGCGATTTTGATCGCCCCTCTCACGAATCCTCTCAAATCTGAATCAAAACTCAATCCCACGTTCCCAAACTTGGAGAAGATGATCACGAGGTAGTTACGAGACTATCCCCAAGAAATCATCCGCTCAAATCAACTCAAACACCGGGAAATCAAAAGGGGAGGAGAATGAACCGAAAAAGCGCCACGAAAATGAAATCAACCCGATCTACTTGTTCGTGAGGAGTTAGATGAATTCCTTTGGTCGAAATGACCTCCTCAATATAAAGAACAAGTTGATTCAAACGGATTTCGCAAAGACGCACTAGAGAGGGAGATCGAGTGACGGGAAAATCACGGAGAAATGAAGAACGCGAGGAACACGAACCAAAACGCGAATCAAGTCATCGATCTGCAGCCGTGTGGCTACCACACGCTACAACAGTGAGGTTACGACCTCACTTCCTCAAAATCTCCAGTACACAGAGGTATGGTTCTCTGCGGATCTCAGCTAGCTACAGCAGGGGATTGGGAGAGCAGGAAACCCTAGAAGCAAAGAGCAAATGACTGAGATGAATGGGGAGGTGGGTGTCTCCCCCTACTTATCCTAATTCTAACTATTCCTAATTCCCACTCTACCCCTAACTACTTACAGAGCGAACCAGCTAAACCCTAAGGTTATTCTGGACCAACTCGTGGTAGGTGGTGATCCGACGGCCACGCCCGCACAACTCGTAGCGTTGCCTCGACGCAACCTCCCGATTGCCGCCACGTGCCGCCACCGCTCCGCGTCCTCTTCACGGACTCCGCCCCCGGTTTTGTGGCCGAAACCGGGAAACCAGGCCTTCACGTCCACCCCCGGTTTTGAGGCCCAAACCAGAAAACTAGCCTCGAAGTCCATCCCCTGGTTTTGAGGCCTAAACCAGGAAACCCGCCAGCGCCCAGGTTTTGAGGCCCAAACCTGGAAACCGTCCTCAGCCCGAGTTTTGTGGCCCAAACTCGGCAAACCCGAAACACCCAGGTTTTGTGGCCCAAACCTGGAAACCGTCCACCCGATGGTTTTTCTCTGGCTCTACCACCAAACCGAAGCTGTAGAGGGGATGCACCGCCCGTGCACCCCGTCCACCGACACGTGTCCCCAGGTCCTCGACCCAAGCAACACCATGCCCCGCAAGTCTTCGCTCGTCGCTGTCCTAGGCTGCCAGCCACCACAGCTGATCCTCAGGCCATCGGTCCCTCAGTCCAAGCCTCACGTCCGCCCTTCACCGCTCCCGGTCCGTCGGCACGACACGTCTCTACTTGACCTTCACCTTGCCCTCGATCACTGTCTCTGTGCTCGATACCTGCACAACACAAGCCAAAGAACCTGCGATCAAACCCGTTGACAATCACTCATCACTCGAGACTCGGCATACACCCATGTATCCGCAAACACATGATAACTTGATGAATCTACTAGATCTTGCCAAATCTAGTAGAGCCGATAACTCTCTCGCTTTTGCTAAACATATGAATAAACACCTGCCGCACGGTATCTACCCATAAGCAAAAACATAAGCAAAGACTTCTTGATCGCTAACAAGGGTCCGCCGCACGACCATTGAAAACAAACAAGACTACTTGCATCACATCTAAATCCACCGCATGATACTAGAAATGATAACAAGGTTTGCCGTGACTTACGGAGGTCGACGGATCGATGATTCCTCTCGAAGAACTCGACGACACGACTAAGGACTCGAAGGTGGCACGGAGCCGATTTGTATTGATATGGTTGTGAACAATTTAACAATGGCTAGGGGTTTATTTTTATACCCTGGGCGAAACATGAGTCCTAGACGACCACGACTTCTACAAGGAAACTAAAAAAAATGAGTCCTATCTCTATTTTCCTCTTGGCGTCCTTCATCGCCACGTGTCTTCTTATGCAAGTCGGCTCCACTTGCCATACTTGCTTCCTGAATGAAATCACCGCCTTGCAAGATAGCCGACCGCTCATGTACTTGCCAAAACCCCGAGAATTAACCGATCTTGGTCATCTGCCGAATGCATCATATGACCATCTTTCGCACATTGGCCCATCTGTCATTCTCTTGTGTGTGCGAAAATCTGGTGTTAACACATGCCCCCTAATTTTGGGATAAATATTTGTTCCAAAATTCCTTTTTCCCGTATACATACGTCGAACCTCCGGAAGCATCCACCTCCGTAGAAATCTTGTATGTCATAATTACTTTTACCTGCCGATTCACCTCCCGATGCACCTTTTGGGGTCTTTTTAAGCCTCTCTTCACTCTGTTTCGGCCCGTGCATTCCGAACTCCCCTGCTTCAATCTCAAAACCAAAAAACCCTTCTTCTTCCTGTTCATCATCCAAATCAACCCAGAAGATGTCTTTCGTGGCGAGCCGACACAGCTCCGAGCTCGGTGCTTCTAGTACCTCTAAGAAGAGGTTGCTCTTTACTATTTTTTTGTCTCGAAAATGAAGCAGCTGTTCTCATATTGTTGCTTCTGTTTAGGAGGATCGGCGATGACCTCCCCGAGGACTTGACTCAGAAGGTCATAGACCTTCAATTTGATCTAGAACGAAAGGATCGGGAGATTACCCGCATCTCTCGGGAGCGTGACATCGCTCGAAATCAGGCCGCCGGTAAATATTTTTCATCATTCCTTTCCTAGTTTTCCCTTCCTGCCTTTATTTACTTTTCTCCCTTTCAGCTCTAGCGGCCAAACTTCATGCCCTCGAAGCCGCCGTCACCAAGCTTGCCATCACGGCCGACGTGACGGGTACGACGGCCCTAAAGCGGGTAAATGAGGTTAACCGAGTCCTCCCCGTCATCTCCAAGGCCGGCATGGGGTACGGCGCGGCGCTCGCCTTTAATGCCGTGCGGATACACTCCGGCACTGATTATCGCAGATTTGATGTCTGCGAGCGAGGACTAGAAGATAGGGTAGAACACTCTGTAGATGATATGAAGGAGGCCGGAACAGATCTGGCCGATTCCTTTGACCACACACTCCCGATTAGGTGTAGGATGGGGTGGACGAACTGACCGTCCTCATTGTAATCTTGTGTTCCCCCCTTTGTAAATAAAAGTTCTTCTGCTTGATCCAATCTGTGACTGATCCTTCGAGATCAATGTGTGTCTTGCTCTGTACATTGTTTTTTATCTTTACTCCAGCGGCGATGTATATCTCATCGGCTATTGCTGATAATCACATCAGTCATCCTTGCTTTGCTGTAATTGGTTACTCCAGATCCAAAGTTCCAACCTTCTCCCACGTTTCTAACTCATGACGATATCAGGATAATACTCCTTAAGGGATTTTTTATTTTCCGGTTTTCTCGAACACCTCTTCATTAAAACCTCATTGCCTGGAACAAAATATAATCCTTCTTAATTCGAAAACCATTGGTCAAACTCACTGTCCTCGACGCCAATTGGTAATAAGAGTTTCTAAATAATCAATCGAAACTGAATTCTTCATACGGTAAAAAATTTTAGCCGAATCCCGTCGGCTTCCCGATTCTGGAGTCATGGCCTCTTCATGTGAGCAAAAAATCCAGCCTGGCCCAATAACGGCCCATAAAACTGTAAAAACTCTATCCCGACGTCTGGTTTTTCAGTGTACAAGCCATGGTTTTATAAATATGACCCTACACAGGTTATCACTCTTGACCCCAATCGAACAGTTGGACTCACAGACTCTTCACTCCTCGGCTTTTAGCTCAAGCCAGAGAGAAAAACCTTCGCTCGTGTTTTCATCAATGGCAGGCAATGATGACCACGGTAGGCGTCTCATTGGAGATGAAGCAGGAGGAAGCCGAGCATAAACTCACCGGTGTTATGGGTAAAAAATTGATTCTCTGCCCCCTTGCGGCAGCTTTTCTTGTTTATCCATTCCTGATTCACTGCCCACTTCTCCTCCAGGGTGAGGTCTTCCTCCAGCCAAGCTTGGTTTCTTTTTCCAGAAACGGTAGCTCCAATAGCCTCTCTCAATCCTTTTTCTAGGCCATCAGATTCTGAGTTTGATGATTCACTTCAACATACCCGTTTGGATGCTCTCTGGTACTGCGAGGAGAGGGATAAGGTCCAGAAGAAGTTGGAAGATTTATCCAAGAAGTATGGCTTCGAAGAAGCTGAATGGGCAGACCAGCAAAAGCAGCTCTGCAACATTATCACAGGTTAATGAAATCCTCACTCGATTCCCTTCTTCTGATTGAGCCTGCTCTGTCTGATGCATTTTTTTTCTCTTGTCAGCTCTTTCTGTAGAGAACGACCGTCTGAGAACAGCAGCGAACAAAGTTGCCAACAAGGTGAATGCCTACGGGAACACAGACGAGGCGCGCCTTGATGCCGCAGATGGCCGCATAGATTAGGCCGTTATCGAAGGCGTGCATCTTGGCGTCTCCTTCGGGCTAGCAGCGATGAGCTCTTGGACCAAAGAGGACTATTCCTTTTTACTAGCTGGCTTTGCAGGCGGAAGCCTAGATGGAATCGAAGATATTGAAGTTTATGATGATCATGCCGCCGCTATTGCTGAAGTCATTGATCCACAGTCTGTTCTGAACAAATTATTCCAAGGGTAGTTTGTACTAGGACAGATCTGCAAATGAATAAATGAAGTTTGTTCCTTCTCTGAATAATGTCCATTTGTACTTCCCGATCGTAACATCCCTTCAGAAAAACGTTTCCCGAACGCATGATGTCATCTTAACCGAACAAATCCTGTTCTGACATGTCATGTCACTCGGCATCTTATTTACTTCACTTCAGCTTTTTCTTCTCCCAATAAACCTGCTAACTCAAAAAATGCTAGGGTCACCAGAGTCATGAACATTTTTGTGCTAAAGGCAATATAAATAATACTGGCTATAAATCATCAAAGCGTTTTTTCAGCTAAAGACGATGCTTCACATCGGCTATCTCTGCATACAAATATTCTTGAATCTGCTTCACACACAACTACCACACGTTCAGCTTTTAACAAGTAGTGCCGAAGCTTGGTTCATAAGCAACATGCATATGAACAAAATTTCTTCATAGCCGAATACCCGTCCCTGGGTCTAACATTTTTAGCTAAAGCAAGCTATTACTCTTTCTTTTTCCTTTAAATTTTGTATAAGGGCCGATCCTATCATTAGGTTATCGGCCATCGCGTACAACTTGAAAAAATTACCAAGCTGTAGAAGTGCCTAAATATATTCTTCAATTTCATCAAAACTTTCTGTTGTACGTCACCTCACGTGAACTCTCGATCCTTCTTTAGCTTTGGCAACGGAGAAATAGGCAGAACTCTTCAAAAAGGTTTATCAATTTCAATCTTTAATCTGGATCCAAACTTGCATATATTGATTCTGTTTCGGCTTCATCACCAATACTTTATTCCTTACCAGCCGACATGAAACTTGGTCCCAACTTTTCTCCATTACCATCAATCGGATTATCTCTTCAAAAATTGCTCTGAGAGTCGATTGTTTGAATCGGCTGTTGGTCCTTGTCAAAAACATTTACAGGACCTACTTCCCAAACTCTTCCAGAGAAGCACTCAACACCATCATATTCCCAGTAAATGGGCTCTGTATTAGCAACACTCACCGAATCATCAGCATGGACGATTTTGATGTCATCTCCAATCCACTGGATGAGGAATTGATGCATAGTTGACGGAACACAGTAGTTTGCATGTTTCCAATCCCTTCCTAAGAGCAAACGGTATGCCCCCTTGCCATCAATGACGAAGAAGGTAGTAATCAAAGTCTTTGACCCGATCGTCAACTCAACATGAACTGCTCCTCGAGTATCAGAAGAATTACCAGCAAAGTCCGTCAACACCATGTCAGTCTTCAATAATTCTTCACTCGCCATCCCAAGTTTCCTGAAGGCAGTATATGGCATGATATTTATGGCAGCTCCTCCATCAATAAACATCTTGGTTAGTGGCTTGCCATTAACATAACCCCTCATATACAATGGCTTCAAGTGTCGATGCCTAGCGGGTTTATCAAAGACTGCCCGTTGAGCCAAAACAAGTTGAGCTAACAGATCTTGGAATTCGTCTTCGTCAAAATCTGAATACACTTCTTCTTGGACATCTTGATCTTCCGGAGCTATGAATTCCGATGGGAGAAAGAATGCCATGCACGCATCAGCCGAATGATCAACTTCATCAGGCTTTTCTTTAGGACGCCAAATCTGCTTTGTTCTGATGCCTGCTTGCGTCAATTCCCTGTTCCTTAGGCGCTGCACTCTTCTTTGCTGGCTTCTCCTCAATCCTGGTGGACACCACTGTCCTTTCTGCCAAACATATTCACGGTATTCTTCTTCTCCAGTGCGAGCCCAACTTCGATCGGCAAACTTTCTTCCTTGCCGATTCTCGGAATCATTTATTTTTAAGCGCCGATCGTCTTCAGGGATTCGAACCCCAAGCCTTTCATGGACCGAATGGCGGTTGACTCGAGACTGCCTGTATTCAGAATATTGATCACTGCATTCAGGGCAATTGTTCTTGGTAGGCAGCTTCAAGCCTCCATTCCAACAATACTTGAAGAATGAGCATTCCCAATGAGACTGCTCTTGCTCTCTCATATATTCTCGTTCCTCTTGGTATATCTCTTCCTCATACTTCTGTTGCTTTCTTATGAACTTTTGTTCTTCATAAAACTTTTGCTTCTGGTACCGTTCCTGCTCCCGACGCCATTTGTTTAACAGAATACGTGTCGTGACTCTGGGCCTGGAAGCCTCACCCCTTTCAGTTCGGCTATATCCTGGAAACGAACTCGTTGCCGAAATTCTTCATTTGTGATTTGCCGATTGGGGTCAACGGCACCAGTCTTTCTCGCTCTATCAGAGGTTAACACCTTCATCTTGCTCTTGCCTCTGGGGTCATCTGCATTGACCATGCTAACAGAGAAAGATACTGTATTCTGTCCAAAAGGGCTACCATCAACTTTCATCTTTCCATCGAACCTCAAATGCCCCTCCTGGATAGCTTTCTGGATCCGCACTCTGAACACTCGGCAATCATTTATAGAGTGAGATCTGGTATTATGGAAACCACAATACTTCTTGTCTTTAACCCCCTCAGGGTGCAGCATGGGATGACCTTCCGGCAACATGATGTGTCCTTCCTTCAATAAGTATTCAAATAGTTTATCTGATTTGGAAACATCAAAGTCGTAAGTACCTTTTTGCTGCCTCAGCCATCGTTGATTGATCTGAGTTGGCTCTTTCGCCCAGACTAACTCGGCTACAGCTACCTCATCTTCATCGTCTTACTCCACTGCTTCTTCTAAAAAAGCATGATACATCTCGGCAGCCACATCACCTTTCTGGAATTGATTATTTCTCCTAAACCCTTGGGCTTGACTACTCATAATAGCCAACTGTTGTGATAATTGCCCGAGATCATCAAACTCCATGCCGAATAGCTTCTCTCTGATATTCGGCAACATGCCAGCTATAGCTATCCCTGGCAATTGATCATCCGGTAAATTCAGGGAATAGTAGAGGTTTTTAGTCTCCCTGAACCTGCGCAAATATTCTTGCGGCGTCTCGTTAGGTTTCATCCTCAGACTCATGAGATCGACCAACTTCTTCTCACTGGTGCCCGTAAAGAAATACGCGTGGATCTTCTGTTCTAGTTCAGCCCATGTATTAATGGAATTTGCTGCCAGAGATGTGAACCATGAGAAAGTTGGTCCTGTTAATGACAACGGGATGTAATGAATCCTCCAAGCTTCATCTGTGGATGCCTCTCCAAGCTGCATCAAGTAACGGCTGATATGTTCCACAGTACTGGTGCCGTCTTGGCCCGAAAACTTAGTAAGATCAGTGGGAGGTTTTACCCTTGGAGGAAGTGCTACTCGGTTGTACCACTCTGGGTAAGGAGATTTGTAAGCGCAAGATTGATTCCTTGGCTTCAGGCCAAATTGATTTTGCATCATGTCGGCCATCCTATGCATGATGAGGTCGACACTCGAATCCGGAGTTGCTTGTGTTTGCCCCCCAGGGAATGATCCTGCTGAATTTTTATAACCCAGATTTGGGAAAGCATCAATTGCACTGTAATCAACGAACTCCTGATATCCACCTCCATACATATTATTCTACAACCTATTTGTTGCTGGAGACACTCTGAAAGAAGATTGCGGGACATTTCCTGTTGTGCCGAACGCGAGCTGGCCATAAGTTGTAGGAGGTTGTTGTGTCTCATGAGGGACCATCCCTCCTGTGCTTGTACCAGCTCCGCCGTCTTCAGCAGTCTTCCTCTGAGGTTGAGGTACGGGAAACAATAGTGGCCCTTGCATCGGACCAGCGGCCGCCTCGAAACGTTTATCAACTGCCGTGCCGAAGATACTAACCATGATGGCACGGAAGGTATTCAAAAAAGTTGATTGATGATTGGTCATGGCCTGCGACATCGCCTTGTATACCAATTCGGTCATTTTCTAAACATCTTCCTCGTCAGTGCTACCAGACTCGTGAGGAAAAAGGCCTCTTGGGAGTGGTTGCTTCTGGAAGACCTTGTTGCTCTTGTTCTTCGAGAAGGACATTAAGCACTTGCGTTGAAATTCATCACAAGCTTGTTGTACGAAATGTTTCGAGTCTGGTGGCAACTCGTCCATGGTCACTTCCAGAACTTGATTGTCGTCGATCTCAGGCATCTTGAAATAGAGCGGTCCCACCAGGCGTGCCAAAAAGTGTGTTGACGCAAAATGTGGTACACCGCGCCTCACACACAGCAAGCCGAAAAAAGTGTGGCTTCAATCGGTTGCCCGAACGGTTTGGAATCCGGAGACGTGCCAGTCGGTTTGACCTGAAAACCAACAAGGGATAAAACTATGAGAATAAACTGGAACATGCGGGATAAGACCGGACAGTTCCATATTTACGGCTTTAAAGCCAATCACGACGGCACACAGCTATAGAAGCTGTCTGTCAACAGGTTTAAAGATCATTCGGCTAACATTAAAAATAAGCATATATAAGCAGCTGGTTGTCGAATGCACATGTAAGGAAACGTCATCAAGACATAGTGAATTATAAACAGGTAAATTGTAAATGTAAATCTACTCAAACAGCACATGCATAGGATAATCCAACTAGTCTGCCGCACGTCTATTCTTCATAAACCCGTCAAGCATAAACCCAAAGCGAGACTAATACTTGCTATAAATCTACACCACTTCCTACGATCAGATTAATCCACTACATGATACAATCTAATGATAAGAAGCTAAAAGCATGCATATATCTGGACAGATCTATAAAAACTCATTACTCGTGGAAGCTTAACCAAGTTTGGCAAGCTAGCCGAATTGGGGTCCATGAAGAAGGAACATACAAACAAGCATGATCAAACCAATCTAAAACCTGCATCTGCCGCACGATACCTAGTTTTATCAAAGCTCAAACGTGACTGACATGCATGAACCCACAACATGTAACAACCTAGATTGGAAATTGATTCAGCCATCATGATCATACAATTATCGGAACACAAGTAAACTTGTAAAGCAAGGCCGAACAAAGATCAATCTAGATTGGGCAAAAGAGTGTTACAAAATTAATTAAAATATGCAACACATGATAACTTGATGAATCTACTAGATCTTGCCAAATCTAGTAGAGCCGATAACTAACTCGCTTTTGCTAAACATATGAATAAACACCTGTCGCACGGTATCTACCCATAAGCAAAAACATAAGCAAAGACTTCTTGATCGCTAACAAGGGTCCGCCGCACGACCATTGAAAACAAACAAGACTACTTGCATCACATCTAAATCCACCGCATGATACTAGACATGATAACAAGGTTGTCGGGACTTACGGAGGTTGACGGATCGATGATTCCTCTCGAAGAACTCGACGACATGACTAAGGACTCGAAGGTGGCACAGAGCCGATTTGTATTGAGATGGTTGTGAACAATTTTACAATGGCCGGGGGTTTATTTTTATACCCTAGGCAAAACACGAGTCCTAGACGACCACGACTTCTACAAGGAAACTAGAAAAAACGTGTCCTATCTCTATTTTCCTCTTGGCGTCCTTCATCGCCACGTGTCTTCTCGTGCAAGTCGGCTCCACTTGCCATATTTGCTTCCTGATTAAATCACCGCCTTGCAAGATAGCCGACCGCTCATGTACTTGCCGAAACCCCGAGAATTAAACGATCTTGGTCATCTACCGAATGCATCATATGACCATCTTTCGCACATTGGCCCATCTGTCATTCTCTTGTGTGTGCGAAAATCTGGTGTTAACAATAACGTTTGCATCCTCGTAGGGCTTCTGAGGGTGGACTCGAGTAGTGAGTGTACGTCTCTTGAAGCTGAATCTTTCTTTGTTGCCTGTGATTGTAAAACAAATCTTGGCGCTATCCGCGTAGATGATGGCTTTGGTTGAGCTTAAGAACGGGCGTCCAAGAATGATGGGTGCTCTATCGTCTCCACCTGTTTCAATGATCAAAAAGTCTACACACACATACGAGTGTCCCACTCGAATACAAATATCTTCTGGAATTCCCAATGGGTAGCATAGTGTCTGATCTGCAAGCTGTTGTTGGCGCAAAATGTGGTGCACGCGCTTCACACACAGCAAGCCGGAAAGCGTGGCTTCAATCGGGTGCCCGGACGGTTTGAAATCCGGAGACGTGCCAGTCGGTTTGACCTGAAAACTAACAAGGGATAAAACTGTCAGAATAAAACTAGAACATGTCGGGTGAGACCGGACAGTTCCATATTTACGGCTTTGAAGCCAATCACAACGGCACACAGCTATAGAAGTTGTCTGTCAACAGGTTTAAAAGTCATTCGGCTAACTCTGAACATAAACATATGTAAGCAATTGGTGGTTGAACGCGTATGCATGAAAAGGACATGCTTGGATGAGTAAAGATAAATTACGAATTAATGTGTAACCAAGCTCGGCAAGCTAGCCGAATTGGGGTCCATGAGGAAGGAACATACAAACAAACATGATCAAACCAATCTAAAACCTGCATCTGCCGCACGATACCTAGTTTTATCTAAGCTCGAACATGATTGATTTGCATGAACCCACAACATGTAACAATCTAGATTATAGATTAATTCGGCCATCATAATCATGCAATTTATAAAGGATATCATGAAAAACAATGATTATTGGAGCGTAAGTAAACTTGTAAAGCAAGGCCGAGCAAAGATCAATCTAAATTGGCCAAAAGAGTGTTACAGAATTAATTAAAACATATAACACATGATAACTTAATGAATCTATTAGATCTGCCAAATCTAATAGAGCCGATAACTATCTCACTTTTGCTAAACATATGAATAAACGCCTGCCGCACGGTATTTGCCCATAAGCAAAGCACAAGCAAAGACTTCTTGATCATTAACAAAGATCCGCCGCACGACCTTTGGAAACAAACAAGACTACTTGCATCATATCTAAATCCACCGCATGATACTAGACATGATAACAAGGTTGCCGGAACTTACGGAGGTCGACGGATCGATGATTCCTCTCGAAGAACACGACGACACGACTAAGGACTGGAAGGTGGCACCGGGCCGGTTTGTATTGATATGGTTGTGAACGCTTTTTACAATAGTCAAGGGTTTATATTTATACCCTGGGCGAAATATGAGTCCTGGAAGACTACGATTTACACAATGAAGCTTGGAAAATACGAGTCCTATTTCTATTTTTCTCTCGGTGTCATCTATTGCCTTTTGTCTTCTCGTGCAAGCCAGCTTTACTTGACATATTTGCTTCCCGAATGGAGTCACCGCCTTGCAAGATAGCCGACCGCACAGGCACTTTGCCAAAACTCCGAGAACTAACCGACCGCTTGGTTGTTTGCCGAATGCCCTTCTCACTGCTGGCTGGGTCCACTTGTCATCTTCTCAATGTTGACCAAAATCCAGTGTTAACACAGGCCCCGCTAGTTCGGAGTATGAATTGTCATGCTTCGAGCTATTTGATCTCTGTTGGTCTTCTTCAAAAAGCCAAGAAATCCATTGATAGCAATAACATTTTCTCACCATGTTTCCACAATTTTGCCTGTAAAACAATAATTCTCCAATACATGTGGAAACAAGTTAGTTACAAATGCATATGTGTATAAATATTATAGTTCTTCTATTTTATTGATCAGAAGATGCTGCAATGCCGACTACATCTCAAAAGTATCATATTTCATAACCAAGATTTCTTTTAAACTTGAATAAAATGGTACCTTACTCATCCATCCGTCTCTTTAATTATGGGGCATTAGTTCTCATTGAGTCCTCAAGCGATTGCAAATCAGAATAGCTACAGAAATGCTTATCTTTTACCCCTTGATCACTTTTCATCCGGAGTTTTTATCATTATCTTTATATAAAATCGTATCACATAATATTGCAAAGTCAAAGACTCGACCATAAGGAGATACAAGCCATAAACCTAGATCAAGAAGTGCAAGTGAATATTTTTATTACTTTTTCTTTTGCATATGTCATTCTCTCTACTTTTTTAAAAATTATGAGGCTACTAGGCCTTCAGCCATCTTTTATTTTATTTGGCGGTCACTTGACCCTTTTTTTCAGTTCTGGCGGACACGTGTCCGTCGTTTTTATTTCTGAGATTTATAGAATAGCCTCATGTTTTTAATCAAAGAGAGAACGCACATGCAAAACACTTATTATTTTATAACGTGTACGTGAATCTTGATCTTGAGAATATTACTATAATCTCAACTAGTAGTCACAATGATTTGACAGTGCTCAATATGACATTAAGTAAATTTTATTATTTCATTAAATCACCGAATTTCAAGTATCTCTTAGAATAATGTCATAGCAAATTCTACCTCTATTGATATCCCACAACTACTTTCAGACAAAGTTTAAATTCTATGCAACCCACAAATTTCAAAGACTTCAAGATAAATATAATAACCACTAGACCCAAATCTTAAAGAAATCAAAGCTATAAACCAGACACAGGTGAAACATAAAACAGAGCATCTATTTATCATTTCAACAATGGATAACCCAAAATATTTATATCATATATTCATAGAGTGGAATTTTTCTTTAAGGTTTTTTTTAGTGCGGAGATGCAATATGAGAGGTTTCGCTTTTTAATGATTTTAATTTTAAGCTCTGAAACTATCAGAGAAGCGAGAGTAAATTTACACAAACCACCGTTGAAGATGAAGCACCCATTCGCCTTGTCCTTCTTCACGATGGATCGCTCGATGCTGTGCATGTTGAGCTCAGGCCCCCTGACACGAAGTCACAGCGGCGTAATCGATGATTCACTAGTGTCCTCCTTTCTCTCATCTGAGACGTCTTCGCCGAATACGGGTTGAAAATATTTGAAGCCAATCATAAACGTCAACCCTTCTTCTGCAAATGACTGGCTGCTTCAGATCTTATAGCTGTTTTGACTATAAGTGAACTTGTCACCGTTGCATGTGTCTTGTTGGCACCATCTTATTCAAGGCCATCAGCAAAGGTATCTCTTTCAATATGAAGTGTGCTGAAAACGTTTTAGCCGATGGTCTTCAATCGGCCGTCCAGTTGCTAACGTCCTTTTGTGCCTCTGATGTAGCCTTTCGTAACCTTATCTCCAGATTGAGCTTTGCGTTACTCGGGGAAAGGTAAAGTTATATTAATAGGAGCCGAAGGTTCTGTCTTATCGGCTTTTGCTTAGTATGTCTTTGACTTTCTTCTTGTTGAGGAACTGGAATGTTTTAGGTGAGCATGCTGTCAGGTAACTCACGGTAGCTTCGAAGAACGTCATTTTTGATGAAGCTGAGTGTGCCGTAGAGGACGAATACGAGCTCGGCGGTGCGTGGATGCGTGCACGATGAGGTTCAGGCCCCCCCGAGTGTAGGAATTTGAGCATGTTCACCTTATGTTTTTTCTTCTCATTAGTTCTTCATTTCTGCGTGTACACTCTTCTGCTCCAAACCGATAAGTGTTCTTCTTGGAATATGTGTATAATGATATTTTCATCAGTGTGCTTATCGGCTGCTGCATCTAGAATTCCTGTATGCTTCTGTAGTGCTGCTTTCCATGCTAACATTGGTCTTTAAATATGCCCTCCAGATATTTAACCGACGTAAACATAAATTGGGCATCGATCTTGTATGTATGCAATCTTCTGGTGCGGCGATCAGAACTATTGCTATCGGCCTACCCTTTCAGCCAATGCCTCCAAAAATTAGCCGATTGTATCATCCCATATATGTGTGATGCTTTTTGGTTAATCATCCTCGTGTCTGCTTGGCTGATTGGCTTTCGGTGTGTTGGCCTGACCTTGACAGCTGATTCTTATATCCACTAGTTAAGAATTGATTTTTCCTTAACTGAGTTCTTACAGTGCTGGATCTCGAGTTCGATTTGAGTAATACCGGCTGTGTAACATCGTCAGGGTCCAAACAGCTTTGATCGGCCTGATATTTTTGTTCGAGTCCATCGATCGTATCTAGCTTCTTTATTCACCAACAATAGATTCTCCACTTCTTGTGAATACTAAAAACGGATCGACTGTTGCCTCTTTGTCGATATTGCAGAGGCTGCAGGTTGCAACAGTCATGTGAGGCTCCGCGTAGCTGATCATAAAGTGCGAGATGATAATATACTCTGATGTATGGTTAATTGTAGCTTGGATGCATGATGATAGATTGGTGATGATGGTGAATGTGAAGGTAAAGAACGTCCTTTACCACAATAGTACTTCATTTTTCATCTCATGACGTTGCCAAATTTATTCCCAAAGAATGGTGAACTGTATTGCTGTGGGTCTGGCAATATTATCTCAACTCCAAGAAGTTGCAGCGCAGGATCAACGTGATTATGAGAAATCACGCTTCAAAATTATCGTTAGTCTCAATGTTGATAGTACTCCAAATAATTAATCCGATCAGCTTTGTTTGTTTCCTCTGTAGACAGCAGAAAGTTTTCTATGCTAGAGGTGTGCCGACGGGACAATCGTCTCTTGTGCTGATCAAATCATTTATTTCTAAAATAATTTATATCAATATTGTAAATAATCTTCTGAACCGATGAATCAATTTTGAGGCCGACTGAGACGTCTAGTATGAGACATCAAACCTCTTGTGAGCTGGCCATTGCATAATCCGGTGACTGCTGCGATTATGGTTACTGAAATTGTCCATCATTCGACTATATTGGGATCAATAGAAACCCTCCTCGAGAGGTTTCCCTCAGAGAAAACGCATATGCTTACATGTCCGAACCATGGCTTGCATGCGCATGCCTTTTCTGTAACTATTTTGCTTTCCTTCCGCTATGATTATTAGCCGATCAGTCTTTTTCGAATCAGCTTATACTTATACGTTGCTGGGTACGCATACTGCCTTCAACATCTGATATTCTGAAACTACGCCACATGGAAACTGATAGAACTATTGCAACATGTTCTGACCATCAGTTCCGCGTACGTCTGCGGTTCACCTGGTCGCTTGATACTCAATCTCTTTTCTTTCATTACGCAGCCATCAGGTAACCAGGACTGTGATGCATTTTGACTTGCAATCATAGTTTGACGCTTGTACAGTCTCCATGTTTATTGCTATCGAAGCTTCCTTCTGTTTCCTTGATTAAACATGCAAGTGCGGCAAACATGTAGGAGCTGGATAATTCTGTATTAGAATCATCATCGGCTACTTGTTGTGTCTTAATTTTAAACCAAAAGAGCCGATGTCCTGCTGCTGCTTTACCAGAACCAATATCTCATCAGTTTTATTATGTCTGGTATTCTGAACAGCCGATTCTTATTTTCAAGAGTCGATTCCTCCTATCACTGCATAATGGCATATTTTCATGAGTACCGAATTTGATTGCATTTATGATGCTTCCGGATATGCACACTTTCCATTTTTCCATTCTTCTTATATATTGGAACTATGCTTGAAATCCACTCTGCATATCTACACGACCGAATGAAATTTGCTTTCAATGATCTCTCAACTTCTTTTTTCACGTCGGCCAGTATCTCCTCTTAAAAAATCTTCTGAGGAGGTTGTTTATAGGGACGATACCCAGGTTTGATCGGTAATCGATGTTCAACAATAGAACGATCTAGTCCGGGCATCTCTGCGTAATCCCAAGCAAAACAATCCTTGAATTCCTTCAAAAGCTTTATCAAATTCAATCTATACTCTGGATCCAAGTTTGTACTGACATATATTGGTCTTGTTTCGGCTTCACTACCAACATTTACTTCTTCTAACTTATCAGCCGACATGAAACCTCGTCCCAACTTTCCTTCGTTACCATCAATTGGATTATCCATTCAAAAATTGCACTGAGAGCCGACTGCTTGGATCGGCTGTTGGTCCCACCGGGCGTGCCAAAAAGTGTGTTGGCGCAAAATGTGGTGCACCGCGCCTCACACACAGCAAGCCGGAAAGCGTGGCTTCAATCGGGTGCCCGGACGGTTTGAAATCCGGAGACGCGCCAGTCGGTTTGACCTGAAAACCAACAAGGGATAAAACTGTGAGAATAAAACTGGAACATGCCGGGTGAGACCGGACAGATCCATATTTATGGCCTTGAAGCCAATCACGACGGCACACAGCTATAGAAGCTGTCTGTCAATAGGTTTAAAAGTCATTCGGCTAACTCTGAACATAAACATATGTAAGCAATTGGTTGCCGAACGCGTATGCATGAAAAAGACATGCTTGGATGAGTAAAGATAAATTACGAATTAATGTGTAACCAAGCTCGGCAAGCTAGCCGAATTGGGGTCCATGAGGAAGGAACATACAAACAAACATGATCAAACCAATCTAAAACCTGCATCTGCCGCACGATACCTAGTTTTATCTAAACTCGAACATGATTGATATGCATGAACCCACAACATGTAACAATCTAGATTAGAGATTAATTCGGCCATCATAATCATGCAATTTATAAAGGATATCATGAAAAACAATGATTATTGGAGCATAAGTAAACTTGTAAAGCAAGGCCGAACAAAGATCAATCTAGATTAGGAAAAAGAGTGTTACAGAATTAATTAAAACATATAACACATGATAACTTAATGAATCTATTAGATCTGCCAAATCTAATAGAGCCGATAACTATCTCACTTTTGCTAAACATATGAGTAAACGCCTGCCGCACGGTATTTGCCCATAAGCAAAGCATAAGCAAAGACTTCTTGATCATTAACAAAGATCCGCCGCACGACCTTTGGAAACAAACAAGACTACTTGCATCATATCTAAATCCACCGCATGATACTAGACATGATAACAAGGTTGCCGGAACTTACGGAGGTCGACGGATCGATGATTCCTCTCGAAGAACTCGACGACATGACTAAGGACTCGAAGGTGGCACGGGGCCGGTTTGTATTGATATGGTTGTGAACGCTTTTTACAATAGCCAAGGGTTTATATTTATACCCTAGGCGAAATATGAGTCCTGGAAGACTACGATTTACACAATGAAGCTTGGAAAATACGAGTCCTATTTCTATTTTTCTCTCGGTGTCATCTATTGCCTCATGTCTTCTCGTGCAAGTCGGCTTTACTTGCCATATTTGCTTCCCGGATGGAGTCACCGCCTTGCAAGATAGCCGACCGCACAGGCACTTTGCCGAAACTCCGAGAACTAACCGACCGCTTGGTTGTTTGCCGAATGCCCTTCTCACTGCCGGCTGGGTCCACTTGTCATCTTCTCAATGTTGACCAAAATCCAGTTTTAACAGCTGCAAACACATATTTGTATATAACAGAGGTGCACCATGAATTTCTTCATAAATTACCCTTGGCACAATGTTGATGCTTGCTCCAAGGTCGCAGATTGCTTCTTCAAAACTGTTAGGTCCAATGTGGATTGGAATGACAGGTCCTCCTAGATCTTCTTTCTTCGGGGCAATTGAGTCATCCTTCCACCCCCTCGATGGTCTAGTTGTGAGCTGCCCTGCATCATAAATATCTACAATATTTGCATTCTCTAGCCATAGGGACTGAAGCTGCTAACTGAGATAACTGAGATTATATCATCTTATTAAAGCTATGTTGATTCTTTATGGCAGAAGTAAAGCTATCCATTCTAGTATTAATATTTTCAAGTAGTTTATCATTCGAAGCTATCTTCTTGGACATATTATCAATAATCTTATTTTGATTAGATATCATCTCTCTCAAAGGTGGTTGGCTGAATGTATTACCTCGGTAGTTACCTAAGTAATTAGGCCTTGATTGTTGGTTCCATCCTTGAGCTTGTTGAGGATGATAGTTAGTGTTGTTGTTGATGTACTTTGCATCCTCTTGAATCTCAGGGCAGTTGTTCCCTGAATGACCAGTGCCTCCACACTCTTCACATGTCATGCGAGATTCGTAGATGTGCATGATGTCTTCTTTCTTGGGAGTGTGTTCATTGAACTTCTTCATGAGTAGGTCTACTTCCTTTAGTTGATGTATTCCTCCCCTCTTGCATGGTTGAGAGCGTTCCTCGTTCCATCCTTGGTTAGAGGCCATCTTCTTAATGAGTGTAGTAGCATTGTTGATAGTGAGTGACAAGAATGATCCTCCAGCAGCGGCATCCACATTCTCACGGGTACTTGAAGTGAGCCCGTGGTAGAAGGTCTGCATAAGTAGCTAATTCTTCATCCCATGGCGAGGGCATTCTGATATGTAATCTTGAAAGCGTTCCCAAGCCTCTGGGATTGATTCGTCGTGTTGTTGCTGGAAAGTTTAAATCTTGGCACGGAGGGCATTTGTCTTGCCCACTGGAAAGAACTTTGCTAGGAAGGCAGTTGAACAGATCGCCCATGAGGTGTTTTTGTCTTTGTTGGCGTAGAACCATTGTTTCGCTTTTCCCAAGTGTGAAAATGGGAACAAGCGAAGTAGAATGGCATCTCTTTCGACTCCGTTGATGGTGAAAGTGCTACAGATCTCCAGAAAGTGTTGGAGATGAGTGCTTGCGTCTTCATGTGCCTTTCCGCAAAACTGATTAGCTTGCACCATGTTGATCAAAGCTGGCTTGTGTTCAAATCTGTTGTCTCCGACATTGACTATTGGTCCAGTCCTGATGTTGGCAGTGGTTGGTGCAGAGAACTCACGGAGTGTCTTGTCGGCCATGGTGTCCAACACTGGTGTTAAGCTTCTTCTTATTTGATTAACTTCTGGAAGTGGTAGTGAGGGTCTCTTGAGTTTGCATCTTGTTTTCTTCAGTAATGCTTCGGGATCCTCAACGTAGTTACTCAGAAGTTGGAAACCAGTCATACATCACACCCTGCATAAGATAAAAGATAAACAAAGCCAGGGTAAGTCTGTTTGAGTAGAGATAAACAATCAGTGCATTATCACATGTGTGTAAATTAAATGATATGTTCTAGCTACCATTTTAATGCTGCTAATACAATGTCCTAACAGTGTTCATAATGATTTTAATGAATAACCCTAGGTACCATCCCTAATTGAATTGATGTGTTCCCCGGCAACGGCGCCAGAAATGATTGTTGACAATCCTTAATGGAATCACCCTAAGAATGAAACTCATAAACAATAACCTAGTGAAGGCACTAAGAAGTGTACGGGACACTACTAACTTCACTTAACATCAAGTTGTCATCCCCAACATGAAGCTAGCAATGTGATTATATCAAAGCACTGGATCTAAAGATAAATATTTACCCGCAAGCGCACAGATAAATACACCCATTGTAGAAGCATTTCACACAAGCTAGTCTCAGGTATCGTTATTTATATTTAGCCTAGAGACTAATCAACTCAAATTATGATGGTACTATACTAGAGAGGACTTAACAGCAATTAATGTGGCACACACTTATGATAAAGACCGATAACACACTCATTACTCTAAACAGTGATCAGATAGTAAAGTAATGATAAATGATAATGATAAATGGTAACAGAGAGCGGATCAATCAAAGATAATCCTAGAATAGTACTACCTAGCAAGTGATGATTAGAACAGGCATTAATAAGAAATATTACTAAGTTATTCTAATTACAAGTCATAGCATACATTGATTAATGCAAACATATTTGGCAATCATAGGCTAGGTCATATCATATTTATAATCAAGAGGTAACTCCATAGTAAAGGTGCCAAATAGAGTAACCCCTAAACCACGAGTTAACTGAGCCATAATGAACACTACATTCGGGAGGTGGAATACAAAGGACTCAACAGGAATGCCACACTCGCGATCTACCACTCTATCCGGAACGTAGGACGCATTCGCAGATAAATATTGTATAGGCACCACGCCTACACAGCAACTATCACCCACCCAATGATCATTAAGATGAACGCTATACGAACATGAGTATAAACATAATGGTGAACTATCTATGCCATATATATAATCAAAGCATACTATAAGCAATATAATTAAGAATATAATTGTTGATGTCTTAGTCATATCAATTGTATTGCTATCTAGAACATAGAGATGAACAATAAGGTGAATTAGATCATCGAGTAGACTATAGTACGAACTAGAACATTAACTAGCACTGGATTATGAACTAGAAGATGAACTAGACGATGAACTAGAACTAGACGACAAACTAGAACATAAACAATGATGAACAATGATGAACTAGAAGAGCAATTATGAATTAGATCCATAATGTTAATACAAGAGAGAAGATCTTGGGTTTACCGAGCCTTCTCGTGACTAGATCCGGAATCCAAGCGAAGCTTGCCTCGTCTAATCCTATTCTATCTAACTAATCTAGGTGGATGTAGTTCTAGGGCTTCCGATTGATCTCCTTCTCTGGTGATGGCCTGATCTGATTGTGATGAATGAGATATTGATCTGATGATCTATCTGATCTGATCTGATGCTGATACTCTGGAGAGGGGGGTCTGGGGCTGCTTATATAGCCCTGGGCGAGGAACCATGGCCGTTGGATCAAACCGACCTTAGGTACGGCTGAGATGCATCCTCATAGGTGGTGGAGGAAGGTTCCAGAAGGCAGAGTCCAGCGGAGCCAGGGGCAGACCGACCGGTCTGATGGTGGGACCGGCCAGTCCCACCTGGCTGTGTCTCAAGGTGCCCGACCTCCTAGTTTCTTCTGGTGTCCTATAGATCCTTCTACAATAATCTTGATGCGTCGGTTTGGTTATCTCCCGTCAGTTTCCTTCTAGGGGAAGCAATCTGTGTTGATTTCCTGGTTTAGTCCCTGCAGAATCACAATTCACCAAAACTCATAGAATATTGTCAATTGAAACCCTAAACCTTTGTTGGTCATTGAATTCATGCCCTTTTCATTTTTATTTATCCTTTAATTGTGATAGATAACCAATGTCAACAGGAAGGTGTAGGAACGAAAAAATCACCACGAAACTTGAATCGACCCGACGGGAAATGTTCTCCTCACATCAAAGAACAAGTTGATTCAAGTGGATTCAAAAAAGACACAGCGAGGAAGGAGATAGAGTGACGGGAAAATCGTGAAGAAGAGAAGAACGCGAAGAACAAGTTCAAAACGCGAATCACAATCACGATTGCCAGCCGAAATTCATCCCCACGAGGAGACAACGGGAATCCGGTCCCGTTTGTTTCTGATTGCAGCCTTCATTGCTAGGTCTTGATCAGTGATTATTGTTTTAGAGTGCTTTCCTCCCATGCAAACCAGCATTGTCTGAAATATCCACTCAAAAGTCTTAGTTGTTTCATCCATGATGAAATCACATCCAAAGAGGCAATTGTCCCCATGTCCTGTAATTCCTAGAATCGGTGCAAATTTGAGAGAGTACTTGTTGGTGTTGTAGCTCGTATCAAAACTGATGCAATCTCCAAATTCCTCATAGTATCTTCTACTTGTTCTATTGGACCAAAAAATGTTTTTGACTTTGTTGTTTTCATCAATGGAGAACTTATAGAAGAACATTGGGTCTTCGGCCTGTTCTCTGGAGAACCATTCATAGACTTGTTGCATATCATTTTCTGATGTGTCCTTTAACTTTGTCTTCTCATTGCCGATGTGTTTTTTGTTGTATGGAGTGACATCCCCTCTAATGTAAGATAGGACTGTCATAATCTTCCTGTCGGGTAGGTTGACCTTGTTGAATGTTGCAATAAGCTCCTTCTCCATTTCAGTCATCCATTTCAGTCATCCTAATCTGTGAGAACAGTTTATTCTTTTGGTCTTTGCTTGCAAAAGCATGATTGTGCTCTAGATTCAACCTAGTGACTGTCCATTCTCCATTCTATAGTGTCAGAACAAGCTGAGCGGGGCACTTTGTTGGTATAAGTGTACTTGTTTTCCTTTTGTTTGCCACTGGATTGGGTGTTGGAGGTGGGCGAGAAATCTTGCTTTTGTTCTTCCTTGCGCTTTGCACTCCTAAAACAGTAGTGGTTTCCTCCTCCTTTCTCCTACCTGACAAGTTACACTTCAATGTCACTCTTGTAACCTTGTCATAATTTGGATCTTTCTTATCTTTGCACTTGTATGTGTGCCATTTCACCACTGAAAATCCCACTATGAATGCATAGTCATCGTAGAATTTGTATGCTTCTTCTGTTGATGGAAATTTCATGCCAATGCGAGGAACATGCCTGCTAGCATGTTCTCGAGACAATCGCTCAGCTGCCATAATGCTTTGGCTTTCATTCTGAATTGCCTTGACGTCTTCTTCATCTTGTTGTCCACTAGCAGCCCTGATCTGTTCTTCATCTTGTTCTCCACTACCAGCCCTGATATCTTCATCTTGTTCCCTGATAGTAGCCCTGATCTCTTGTTCATCTTGTTCTCCACTACTAGCCCTGCTATCTTCTTCTTGTTGTTGCACTTCATTGCTTAGCTCATCTTCTTCCTCCTCATGTACCATGTTGTCTTGATTGCCAAAAGTATGTGAATGCTTCTGATTGCTCATTTTACAGGTTGTCATGGTATGCTTGTGGTGCATCAGAGAATCTACTGGTCGTGACATACATATGGTTATGGTTTTGGACAGGTAAGAAAAAAGATGGACAATTAGAGATTTTGATTATGTATTTGTATGAACCAAATAATTGTATTTGTACATTTGCATAAACACTAAATACCTCTAGTGGATATGGCTGCTCCAGCAAGTCCATGTAGCTTCCTGTCATTTGTGATAACAAGAAATCATCAGAATTGTGATTTGAGCATTGTGCTTGAGCTATGACTTGGTTCACTATGCTTGTGTAGGTTGAGGCACCCTGAGATAGTACATAACTTGTTCCTCCTGGTGATGTGATCACCTGCATATGTTGGCACTCACCATTAGTGACAAAATGATATTGTGTTCTAAAGTATTTTAGAAAAAATTGTGAAATATAAGTTTTTAATGAATCACACATGTTATCCTGCATTTGTTGATCTTGTCCATGGATGTTGTAGTTCATTGATGGTGTTGAGGTCTCCTGTTGGATCATGGGGTCATGTCCTTTGTAATTGTTCTCTAGTATGGATCTTGAAATAGTCTGTTTATTTCAAAGATAAAAATTGAACTGAAATTTAAGTAATTGCAAATGACAATAGTAGAAATTACATGGTTGTATCACTGCAATTATTGATTTGTGAATTTGCAATTACTTGGATTTATGTTTACCTCATTTGTGTAATTGAGATTTGTTGTGTTTGTCTCCCATTGGTAGTAATTCTCTACATTGACACCCTGCATATAGAAAGGTAGATGTATTACTAAAATCGAGTTGCACATGTTTGGAAGAGAAAATTCAGCAAAGGGACTCATTTTGTTCATTGTATTTCATACCTGTTGAAAATCAGTGTGAGCAGTTATCTCTGACACTTGAGTTAGTTCCATTGCATTGTCTTCACATCCAAAACCCACGTGCCTGTACAAATCTTCATCTTGCATTTCATGAAATTCTTCATGCTGGGCCTGCATAGAGATGAAGGTTTTTGTTAACTCTTTGAACGTCTGAGTCTTTTTTGTCATATTTTGTGGTACATAAGATCCCTATTTTGTAATTGTCCTTGCATAGAAAAACTTGTGTCTTGTTTCTTTGCTAGAATAGGTCACAATCTGTTTTTTTGTGCTAGATAAGATCCCAAATTTGTACTTGTCCTCCTATAGAATAACTTGTCTCTTGTTTCTGTGGTACAATAACTTGTGTCTTGTATTTGTGGTAGATTAGGTTGGTGTCCTCCTATAGAATAACTTGTCTGCATGCATGACCAAATGCAGACATGCATGACCAAATGCAGGCATGCAAGCAGGCATCCTGGTGGCCTGGGCAGCAGCAGCAGCATCATTTGGTTGCAAGTAGGCATATCTTATCAATCTGATTGTTGTTCATTGTTGTTGCCTAGGTTTATGCACATGCACTGAATGTATGTATATAGCAGTAAATTTTATTTGCATGGCCTAAGGTTTCAGTCTGCATGTACTGAACCTGAAACTCTGAAATTGCATGTAGATATAGCATAATTTTCAGATTTAGGTATGTGCAATTTCATTAATTTTCATTTATAATTTACTTTAGCAGGAGAAACAAATTTGGATCTGTGTAAAAAGTTGTGTTAGAAAACAAAATATAAGCCACATTGTTGACATAGTAGCTGGACAAGTGAGTTAAGTGATAATGATAAGTTGCATTGGTTTGAAGAAAAGTAGATCATCGAAATACATGATTATCGATATTCATCCAGCAGCATGCATACAAGTGCTCAGATTAATAGGAGGATGAAGGAGATGCTCATTAGAAACAACACCTTTTTGTCTCGATGGTCTTGCTAGCTTTTGTCCTTGGTCAACATCTTGTAATTTTCCTTTTGATTTATTCCCTAATTTTGCATTTTTCGCACAGTGAATGTGTGAGTTCGTAGATCTAAAATCTGGTGTGTGTGTGGAGTTTCTTTCTTGCTGGAGGGTGAATGGCATATCTGTAAAACCGGTAATAGTGTATTGGGCTGATAGTTGTTTTGTGGGTCGAAACAGCTAGAGAGGTGGGCCGAATCAGCAGGAAAGGTGGCCCGAATCAGCAGGAAACAGTTAGCGGGTTTTGGAGCTTGCATCAGTTAATTTTTGGCGGGCCCGGTAGTCCGCTTGGGTCGCTTATTGGATTCTTTTTCGGACCCATTTACTGAGTCCGCGCCAAAATCAACAGACAAATAGATCTGGTCGTTGGATGGTGATCTGATGGTTCACCATGTCGCCTAAGATGAATCTCAGATCTCAGACGACTGTGATATAGCATCTCCCTAAATTATGCTAATCATATATTATTAACAACATTACTAATCTGCTAATAGCTTGCATCCGGCTAAATCTGGCTCTGGAGAAATAGATTTCACTTTTATTTCTCGGGGCTGTCTCGCTGGCTGCTTTTGCGTAAACAGAGCCTGATCGAGACCAACAATCTGACAACCAAATACCGCTTGATGTATCACGGCTCGCTGCATATACAGGCAACGAAACAGGCTGTGGCTAACCCATAAAAGTTTGACTATTTGGATATTGGACGCACTCCGCCTCTGATAGTGGCCCTAAATAGATGAGGATCGCTAGCTAGCTGTCTAGTAGTAGGCTTCTTGTTAGTGGCCTTGAATCCCGTGCCATTGCTGCAGTTGCAGGAGGCTCTAGTAGTACCCTCCTCCGTATCCAAAATATATGTTGTTTTATACAAAGTTTGACTCAAATATTGAGAATATAAATTATGAATAATTTTTAAATTATTGAGTTTAGAGATATAAAAATCATATAAATAATTTTTTTTAAAAAAAATATTTTCATAAAAATATACATATACCACTTTATATCAAATATTTTTAAAAAAATAAGTGGTCAAAGTCACACTTTGGAGACCGTGTCGCTGTTCTAAATAACATCTAAAAACTATACCGATGGAGTACATATCTTCAAATTTTCTACATAACATGACGTATAGTTTGACAAGTGATGAATCAATATTCTCTACGGTACTCAAGTTGACCTGAGTTGTGATAGCTTCCTTGCATGGCAGCATACGACGTACTCCTATGTCCCCAAACAAGTGTCACGGAAGACATGTTGGTCAAACTTTCTAAGTTAAACTATTTTGTAAAATTAATATTTATATCTCTAATACAACTCATTTAATGAAGTTAATTATGCATCATAAATATTAATATTTTCTTATATTATATTCAAAGTTAAAAATATTTTTCTTACAGTACTACATAAATGATTTTGGAAAACTATGTCCAAATATCAACGGAGGCGGACACCAAATACAACTGCCTCCAAAAAAAGCTAGGCTATTAACAGAGGCAGACATTTTGATTTACGGAGGCGGACATTTTGTATCTAGAGGTCAAAGGGGTATTGTCTAATATTCTATAAATAAGGGCGACACCCTCATCATATTTATCCTTGCAGCATTTCATTTCAGACTCCAGTATTTCATCTATCAGGGCTCCTGTCTCTCTAGTTGTTTGTGATCCGCAGAGACGAAAACCATTCCTCTATGTATTTGGATTTCAGGAAGGGAGACCGTAATCTCCTTCTAGCCTCGTGGCTTTTTGCTGAAATCTTTTTGAGTTCGCCATTGTGTTATTCGCGTTCTTTGTTTTCTCCTCTCTTTGATTTTGCTCATTCTTTCGATTTGAGAGATGGTTTGCGATTCCGTTTGAACCATCTTCTGCTAGGACGTGAGAGGCATCTTTCCACCGAAGGATTTTGTCAGAAACCTCATGAGCACATAGATTGGGCGGAAATCGTTTTCGTTCTACAAACTTTCCTCTTTTCACGTGATCTGAAATATCTCTTGATTGAGTTGGGATTGAGCCATGATTTCTTACAAATAGCTCACTAACATGTGCAAGATCACCTGGGTGAAGTTTGGTTGCCAACCCTTTTGATTTGGTCGAGGTCTGATTGAATTTGGGTTTTGCCGGAGCTGTTTTTGCATTGTTTGTGCATTCCCGGACAGTCTGGGCCCTAACCGCGGACAATCCGTAGCTCAGGATTTGGCATAGGCAATTGGCTATGCAGTTCCGAACTTGCTGCGTCAGGCGAACCGCGGATAGTTCGTGGCCTGACGACGGACAGTCCACCGACAAGTTCAGACATGCAAAAATTCACTGAATTGCACTGTTCAGTTTGAACTACGGACAGTCCGGTGTGTAAACCGCGGACAGTTCGGGACATGATCAAAACTATTTCAGAACAGTTATGTATTGGGGATTTTGCCTGCGGACAGTCCGGTGCAGACTACGGACAGTCCGACAGTGAATCCCGGGCAGTCCGAGCCCCAGTCCCGGACAGTCTGATATCCTGTTGTTTGTAGGCTTTCATCTCTCTCGCTTGACACTTGTTCGTAGTGTTTCTCTGGCAATCCCGTTGTACCTCTAGGACATCTCCTAGGGTATCCACCCACCATGGACTAGCCGCTCTCTCGTGACCTTACTTTTGGGGTGACTTTCGGGAACAGAGGCTACCACTTCTAAAAAAATTTGAGGCTCTCATTCACCCCCCCTCTGGTCACCATTTTCGGTCCTTCAATTGGTATCAGAGCAGGTTAAGGATCTTTCTACCTTAACCGGTTCTAGAACCGCGAAGGCGACATGGTGCGTGGTTCAGGCAAGGCACCGTTCTTTGATGGAACGAATTATCCCTATTGAAAAATTTGAATGTGTGCTTATCTCAATGGTCTGTGCTTCTTCGCCAACTCCACCTCTGGAGGCCTCTACACCATGGTGTTGGGCGAGAAGGCGAACACGCACTCGAGTGAGCTTCACGGCGACGGCGACACTGCATTGGAGGTATCGACCTCTTCTACCGTCGACCATCTCACTACTGAGCTCGAGACTTTGAACGCCGCTTTGCTTAGACAGGACAAGTTGCTTAGGCATGCAGTTAGGAAGTGTAGAGAGTACAAGGAGAAGCTAGCTATAGTGCTTAAGGATCTTGAGTTTGCGCATTCAAAGGAGCATGTGACTGAGGAGGAGTGTGATGAGTGTGTGATGCACATGACTGATCTTGTCACCATTTGTGCCAATATGCCTCTTTAATCGATGTGCGTGATGAGTTGCAGTCGAGGCTAGACTTGGTGAGTGATTGCAAGATGTGCCCCACTCTGAAGAAGGAGCTTGAGGAGGTGAAGGCTAGGCCTTCCTTGTTGGGTGCATGCATGTCTTGTCCAGGCTTGCTAACTGAGTTGGCAGAGAAGAATGCCAAGCTTGCCAAGTTTTAGAAGGCCAGCTCAGTTAGCACCAGTGCCACTCGTTGTGAGCGATGTGAGGGGTTGGAGCTTGAGATTGCCAACTGCCAACATGACAAGATGCAAACCGAGGAGGAAAACATATACCTTCGGTCCATCTTGAGCTGGGTGTGAAGGACTGAAAAGGGTGACCAGAGGGGGGTGAATGAGAGCCTCAAATTCTTTTTCAAGAAATGGTTAGCCGTTGTCCGAGATTCAATCCCAAAAGCAAGACAAAGGCTTCGTAGTGTCCATGACCTTAGATGTAGGCTGGATGCTCCCAAGGAACATGGTAGGAGACTACAACACCCAAGGAACCCAATGCAAAAGCCAGATCACAAATCGGAAACCCACCGAAAAAGCTACGAACGAAAACGCGCAGATCCTGTACTGATCGGACTCCGAGTGCGTCTGGTTAGTAGGGATCGAACGCATCCTGTCTAGTAAAGACCTTACTGGAACCTCTTTGTTCATGATCGGCCTCTACATAGGGAGCTTCCGATCACAACAGTATAGCGCCCCGTCAGCTGCGTCCGGTCAGGGCCACACGATGAATAGTGACCAACTGGAGTCCGGTCACAAAGCCACAAACGCGTCTGGTCAGAAGAGAACCTTACTGGACACTAATCGGACTCTACAGTGACAGTGTCCGGTCATTTTTAGCACAGCGTCCGGTCACAGCAGTTCATCGAAAACAATGTTGTTGTTCAACGACCGGACTCATCGGGGTCAGCGTCCGGTCCCTATAGAGAAAGCATCCGGTCACCCGGATTTTGTGTTGTTCATCCACGAATTCGACCCGATCTCCCTCAAATCGAAAGCACTAAGGCTCATACTTTGTGTGGGGTCAAAAGCAAGTTAGTGAGCTACTCTTACGAGATCATGGCTCGAGCCTAACTGCAAATCGGTGAATCAAAGAGATTCACGGAGAAAACAAAATCCGCCCGATCTGTGTGCTCGTGAGGAATTAGAGAAAAACCCTTCGGTGGAAAGATGTCTCTCACAAAGCACTACAAGATGGTTCGAACGGATTTTCAAGTCATCCCTCGAAACAAGAATTCTCATGAAGAATCGAAAGAGGGGCAAAGGAGAAACGCGAAGAGCAAAACGTGAATCAAGCAATTTCAGCGAAAATCAACCATGAGGAGACAAGGAGATTATAGTCTCCTTTCCTTGAATCCAAAAATACACAGAGGAATTGTGTCATCTCTGCGGATCGCAAGTAGCTAGAGGAAGAAATCCCTAACAGATGAAATATTGTCTGTAAATTAAATGCTAGAAGGATAGGGAGGATGAGGGACTTCAACTCAAGAGCCCACACGATTTTTCCTTGCATGTCTCCTCTCATCTAATTTGTCAAAAGCTAATCAGGCTCCATCAGTTAAAAGATAAAAGACATGCATTCAGTGAAACGCTTGCATATATATAGCTGCGAGAGATTAATTTGATGCGGTTGGTAAAAACAAGCCATCCAGTAAGACATCAACTAGCTAATTTTCTTAATTAGAGCAGATGTAGAACAAATCACAAAGAAGAGGGTGTGGAGCTAGATTGACTCATGGTACCCGACGCAAGGCTGCCGGAGCAGAGGACGGGGACATGGGACAAGGTGCACGCGCTCTTGACCATGGACAAGCAGCCTCCGGTGGCAGCAAAGGGCCAGGATTGGCGTGTCATGCGGGCCTCCATGTACTGGCTCAGGTAGGTGATGTCCAGATACGCGCGCTGCACGACGGTCACCCACGAGGCGTCACGCCATCGACGCCGCTGTCGCAGTGCAGGGATGGGTGTTACTTGTTACATCCTCCTCCAAGCATCGACGAAGACAAGACACCATGGTTGCGAAATTTGGGTGGTTGCGGAATTTGGGCGTGGTGGCAGATCTGAGTGAGGGGTGTGGGATGGAGGGCGGTGGCGACCGAGATCCAACCGGTCGACGGGGACAGGGCGGTGAAGAGGAGCACATCAACAGGGGCGATTCGGGCGGCGGCTGTGTCGGAGTTATGCGCACAAGGCAAATCTGAGGGAGAAAGATAGTGAGGCGACGAAGTGTTAGGGTTTCAATGGATCGTGACTTTGGATATTTATTCAAGATGGAATCAATTTCACCTTTTATGCCCGGCATAGCTGAATCATTCTATACCAACGACCAAAATTATACTGTTTTAAAGGGTAATTCAACCTTCTTTAGCATAAAATAAATATATATAATAATGACCAAAATAGATCAGATAAATTTAAGATTTTGTGTGGGGCCATAATCTGGGTCTGCATGCTTGCACAAAAAATGACATTTTGATAAAACCGGAATATACATGATTCACAAAAATAAATGTGCTATTTTTGGGTTGCGTGAGATATGTAGGTGTGCTGGCTGAGTTGGGCTGCGGGATACGTAGGTGGGCGGCCAGGCATATAATGGTTTTCATTTTAAGCTTCATAATTCATGCAAATCGTGGTTTTACAATAAGCTTCGTAGGTTCGCACCCATGACTTATTTTGTTTATGTTTTTTTTCCTCTACTAGTGTTTAAGCATTTAGGCGTATATAAAATCAAGAATCACATTTTAACAACATGGGCCACGAAATATATGTATCACGTAGTTGTCCAATATGCCAACATCAACAACAATGGTAAAAAATAATAAATTATTTTATAACACACAAACTCTATCATAGGTTTATGATATTTGTAAATTAGCCTTTGTGACACAGAAAATGCCTCTGTGACATAGCAAATATCGTCATTGGATGGAATTGGGCTAGCTATATGACGTTTTTTTTGACATACAATTTTTTGTTGTCACTAAGTCCAAGTGTCTAAAAGATAATGTCATAAACCAGATGATATAATGACATTATGACCTATTGTCATACTAAATACGTCAAAAAGCCACATGTTTCTTGTAGTGTTATTTGTAGCCTATTACACATTGCCCCTTCTACCCCTAGATACAAGAGCAAACTAGCCAACCCTACTGGTATCCTGGTCCAACTCTATAAGGTCTTCATCCGACAGCCACACGCCTTCTCATCCTTCGCTTCGGTGGAAAGATGTCTCTCACGAAGCACTACAAGATGGTTCAAACCAGCAAACCTGTCAGCCTGAGTTTTGAGGCCCAAACTCAGAATCTAGCCACCCTAGGTTTTGACGCCCAAACCCGAAAACCTTCATGGTAATTTTGTAATGCTAAGGTACCAAACCTACACCGTAGAAGGAGCATACTTCTTACGCCAGTCTGCTGACACTGATGTTGACGCATGTCCAGCCTTCGCTAACCACGATGCTTTCGCCTTCTTAACTCGACCGACGGCACCTGCATCTCCCATGCAAGCTCGTGTCCGCTAGGTGCCACGACGTCATCGCCTTTCGGCTTGACTCGACTGATGTCGTCCTCATCCCCATGTACTCTTGCTTGTTGCCGCCAAGTTCTAGCTACCGCAACTGGTCATACAGCCTCTTGGTCCATAGTTCAAGCCTCACATCTGCCCTTCGCCACTCCCGGTCTGTTGGCACGACATGTCTCTACTTGACTTCACCTCGCCATCGACCATTGCCTCTGAGCTTCACACCTGCACACCAACACAGCCAAGAGACATGTTGCACACTCACGCCGACTCGTGAGCATGTTTATCGATCACTCCTCATAAGGACAAACCACAAGGGCACATATCAACCTTGTGTTTGCAGCGGGTTATGCCCTGAAGTGCTAAAGAACTCTTTCTGATCCATAGATTAGTTGCTAGATAGATCTTTTGCTTGCTCTCCCACTAGCTTTGCCATACTCCTTAACTTATATCCCTTTTGTTGTGATCTACCATTATCTGCCAAAATTAAAGGATAAATAAATATGAAAAGGGCATGAATTCAATCACCAATAAAGGTTTAGGGTTTTAATTGATAATATTCCATGAGTTTTGGTGAATTGTGATTCTGCAGGGACTAGACCAGGAAACCAACATAGATTACTTCTCCTAGAAGGAACCCAACGGAAGAGAGCCGAATCGAAGCATCAGGATTATTCTAGAAGGACCTAGAGGACACCAGAGGACACCAGGAGGCCGGGCACCCAGAGAGGCCGCCAGGTGGGACTGACCGGTCCCACCCTAGGACCGGTCGGTCGGCCCCTGGCCCCGCTAGACTCCGCCTTCTGAAGCCTTCCTCCACCGCCTTCGAGGATGCATCTCAGCCGTACCTAAGGTCGGTTTGATCCTACGGCCACGGTTCCTCGCCTAGGGCTATATAAGCAGCCCAGACCCCCCTCTCCAGGGCAACACATCATCAGATTGATCAGAAGCAATCAGATCAGGCCATCACCAGAGAAGGAGATCGTTCAGAAACCCTAGGACTACATCCACCTAGAATAGTTACATAAAATAGGATTAGAGGAGGCAAGCTTCGCTTGGATTCCAGATCTAGTCACAAGAAGGCTCGGTAAACCAAAGATCTTCTCTCTTGTATTAACATTATGGATCTAATTATGTTTCTAGTTTATAATTGCTCTTCTAGTTCATCTTTGTTCGTCATTGTTTATGTTCTAGTTCGTCGTCTAGTTCATCTTCTAGTTCATAATCTTGTTCTAGTTCATGTTCTAGTTCGTACTATAGTTCTTCTAGATGATCTAGTTCTTCTAAATGATCTAGTTCATCTTATTGTTCATCTCTGTGTTCTAGATAGCAATACAATTGATATGACTAAGACATCAATAATTATATTCTTAATTATATTGCTTGTAGTGTGCTTTGATTATATATTTGGCATAGGTAGATCACCATTATGTTTATACTCATGTTCGTATAGCGCTCATCTTAATGATCATTGGGTGGGTGATAGATATTGTGTAGGCGTGGTGCCTATACACTATTATCTGCGAATGCGTCCTACGTTCCGGATAGAGTGGTAGATCGCGGGTGTGACACTCTTGTTGAGTCCATTGTATTCCACCTCCCGAATGTAGTTTTCAGTATGGCTCAATTAACTCATGGTTTAGGGCTTACTCTGTTTGACACCTTTACTATGGAGTTGCCTCTTCATTATAAATATGATATGACCTAGTCAATGATTGCCAAATATGTTTGCACTAATCAATGTATACTATCACTTGTAATTAGAATACCTTAGGAATATTTCTTATTAATGCCTGTTCTAATCATCACTTGCTAGGTAGTAATGTTCTAAGATTATCTTTGATTGATCTGCTCTCTGTTATCATTTATCATTTATCATTATTTCTACTATCTGATCCCTGTTTAGAGTAATGAGTGTGTTATCAGTCTTTATCACAAGTGTGTGCCACATTAATTGTTGTTAAGTCCTCACTAGTGTAGTACCATCAAACTATGAATTGATTAGTCTCTAGGCTAAATATAAATAACGATACCTGAGACTAGCTTGGGTGAAATGCTTCTACAACTGGTGTATTTATCTGTGCGCTTGTGGGTAAATATTTATCTCTAGATCCAGTGCTCTGATATAATCACATTGCTAGCTTCATGTTGGGGATGACAAGTTGACATTAAGTGATGCTAGTAGTGTCCCGTACATTCCTTAGTGCCTTCACTAGGTTATTGTTTATGAGGTTCATTCTTAAGGTGATTCCATTAAGGAGTGTCGACACTACCCCAAGCATTTCTATTGATCAGTCATCCTATCCATTCACTTTCCCTTGGGAAAATATTAATACGACCTTCAAATACTTACCCAGCAAAGTGCTTCATGATATTTTCTATGTGCTTGCAGAATCCATCTAATAGACATAAGAAGTGTCAACAACTGTGTATCGGTGTATTTGCTCCTTGTTGACACCAGAAGTGGCAAACAGATATACCGCAAGCGTACGGTAGTCAATTGTAGCCTTTCACCGGGAGTATTCCAGGTATCGTATTTCTACAGGGAACGTGAAGTGGATTAACTAGAAATAGGGTCGTCAAAGGATGATCAAAGGGTATATGATAACTGGGATAGAGAGGTCTTCCTAATATCAATATCTGGTACTGTTTTTCTAAGAGTACTGAGGTTTACCACCTCATTCCTTACTGGGGGCATAGAACGAAACAGTAGTTGATTAAAAGGTTTTCCACCTAATGACTACTAAGGCGGCAATGCTGCTACCCAACTATTATTTTCAACTTGCCTACAACACTTGAGAGGAACTCCAAGCACTGGTTGTGTCTGTCACCCTACCACCAGGCGTCTACACAAGTGCGACAAGAAGTCCACACTGGCAAGATATAGCCTAGACACCACGTCTACACTAATCTTACTACTCTAAAGCTAAGCTTATTAGGCCTAGAGCACTTCAACAAAGTAAAGCAATGTGCCAATTAAAAGAACTATAAACTTAAATTACCAGACCATAATATTAAATACTAGAAGGACTCAGATGTAACACATACAAGAAGAATCGCATCCGCTGAGGCGCACCTTGGAGAAGACTCCCGACAGGCCGGGACTCCTCCGTGGAACTCCTCACTCCCTTCCCTCTCTTCTAACACTAAAGCTACTAAGTAGACTTTCTCTCCTTGGATGCATACAAATGAAGAGCTCTAGAGGGGTATTTATAGCTTGGAGGTGGAGTAGCGGCTACTCCGGTGCCACGTCAGCGATCCGCGTGCTCTCCTTCCTTGGCCATTGGATCAAAACCGTCATAGCAACCGACCTTGATGAATGGCTAGGATATTGTTCACGTGTGAAACATGTGCTTTGCCACCGACTTGGATGAAGCTCACCACGTGGTCGGCTGACCCCACTCCTCGAGTAAAGGTTAGAGAAAGTGAACAAGTGGTTATTACATACTTAAAATGATAATGATCATAAAGCATCATTCCTAACATAGTTTATACAAATGGGTTATGTGGTACTGTCTATCATATATCCTTTAGATGTTGAGAAAAGGAACAAATCTCAAAGCAAAGTCATCTCCCTGAATTCTTGTTCTTGGTAATTAGAGTTTTTAGGACAGATTGAAAGGAAAACACATAGTTCATGCTTACTCCTCATATAGTACTCTCAAGACACTCTTATAGGTGTTTGGTTCCTCACCAAGGCATAGCATCTGGTTGCCTTATTTTTGTTTTATCCTAATCTATCAGGCTTATGTGGAGCTTGGTAGGGATAAACAAAGTAGCATACTTGTTTTGCATATATTGTAAAGTCAAAACAAAGATCCAAGGAGAAGAATGTCATAATCCTAGATCAAGATGTGCATGTGTGTGGAAAGTATGTGGACTAGAATGCTCCTTTAATATAATCTCTCTCTCTACTTTATTTGACCTTGAGACATGGCTAGCATTTTTTCAACAATGGACCTTCATGTGTCCATATTTTTTTTAGTGGACCTTCATGTGTCCAATTTTTTTTTAGTGGACCTTCATGTGTCCACATTTTTTTTTCTTTTTCTTTTGCTTATCCTTAATGTCTCTTTTTACTAACCAGAGTTAGAGAGAGAGATATTGTAGAACTTTAATGTACGGAGCATCTATAGAGTGGAAATGAATGGCATGTGCAGGCATACTTCCAGTATAGAAGTTGCATATATAGATGGTGTGTACGTGATCTTGATCTTGGGATTATGACAAAATTCTCGACTAGGGTCAACGAGGTTTGACCAAACTCAAGACAAAAACAAGTAGCATGTGTGTAAAAGGTTTTGATCATGTATGCATATGTATGGTTTTGGTAGGTATTTCTCACTATAGAGGAGTAAATGATACTATGGTTTTGAGATATTTTCAAAAACAAATCTCTAAGCACCTTAAACAAAAACAGGTTTGAGTCTTAAGCCAAGATTTATCTCACTTTTAACAACAACTTAGTCACTACGGTTTCCTAATTTAGTTTACCCATGAGTATAAACATATGTAAGAACATGGTTTTATGTCATTAACATTCTTAGCATATCATAACTCAAGTTACTTTGTAGCTTTTTATTTTATTTTATTCAGAATATGGAATGAGTGTGAAACTGCTTGAACAGAGAAGAGAAAGGGGAAACGAACCAGACAGCAATGTTGAGCTTACTGTGCAGAGGTGAGATGTGGGCCCAGGTCACCATGGTGGGGTCGGCCAACCCCACCAAATGGTGGTGTTCGTTGCCATTTGCTTTTTCCTCCATTCAGTTTTACATCTGCAAAAACACTTTTCAAAAATTCAAGAAAACGGGGGTCGACCGACCCCTTGCTTACCTCTGTTTTGTGCACTACAGCGTGTCAGCCTGTGCTCAGCGGTTCAGTGTGGTTCGGTGATGAAATTTGGGGGTCGTCCGACCCCCCCACACTTGAATTTTTCCATAAATGAACTCTGAACATAACGCAAAGGTAAAAGCATAGTGCTCTACTGGTGGCAAACACACCAGTAGAGATGAAATATATTTTATTTATTCTCTAAGAAGGGAAATACATTGGAAATTTAAAAGGGAAATTCAAAAGAAAAAAATCTAAGATGAAACATGGAAATTCAAAATAAATCTAAAACAGAACTTTATTCTAACCTAAGCTAAACTATTTATGGTGATGGGGGGTCTAGGAGGTCATCCCGCCCCAAAGCCCTAGCGAAGCGTTTGAGCTTCGCAGAGGTGCTAATCCTAAGATGGCGAAAGTCATCTTCTAAGTCTTTATTCGCCATCTTCAACTCTGACACCGTCTCCTCCAACACCCTGTTCTTTGCTTGCAGGGTGGAGGTGACGTGCATCAGCCTCTCCAGATCCGTTTTTTCGTCCTCCTCCTCGAATTATCCCGGCGGCCCCTTGATTGACGGAGGGTCCATCCTCCGCCGAATAGGAGTCTGGGACTCCAAGGACTCCCGCAGCTCGCCCTTCTCTTCCGTGTTGAGAGAAGGGACGAGCACCTTCCCTCGGCCATGCCCACCGGCCATGATCTGATGGGTCTTCCAGAACGTGGGCGTCGACGGGGAGTACGACGAAGTGTACTCCGTATTCCCCGTTGTCATGTTGATCGCGCGTGGGTTCTCCTCCAGCGGGGCCTTCCCCTTCAGCGCGAGTTGGCCCGTGGTCGTCCTAGTCAGCGTGATGGAGCGGCCAGGGGATTTCCTGATCCCCCTTCTCGGAGTCAGCGAGCGGGACGATGCCGCCATGCGAGGGGATGGGCGGGGGGTGGTCGGCCGACCCCTGGTGGGATCGGGCGACCCCGCCACCGACCTGACCAGCCCCCCTGGTGGAGGTACCATGGCCAGCGGCACCGCATCGATCACGTTGATCGCGAGGCCCTGCTCTAGATCTTCGGCTAGAGCCCGTCGTGGCGTGGGTGTTGCAGGGCGCGTAGGCTTGCTAGTGGGTGCCATGGCTAGTGCTTTAGGTCGCGGTGGAGAGTGCAGGGAAGGCTAGGAGGCTCTAGCTTTGCGTGGAATTGCGAGTAGGAGGAAGAAGGAGAGGGGTGCAAGGCTAAATAGCGGCTGCGGGCGACTACGATGCCGATTTTCACGGGATCGCCGTGGAAAACTCATAACTTCACAGAGCCCGTTGCGCCGCCGTTCCAATCCCGCAAGGCTGGGATCGCCCGACCCCCTAGTTGGGTCCTCGGAACGAACACTTCCCAAGTCTGTGCTTCCCCTAACTTGTGTGCATTGAGGGTTGCAGGTGGGTGGATCGGCCGACCCCATTGGTGGGTGTCCGGCGCGGTCACGTCCCCAGCTCGAGCCCCTCTACGTGATTGTGCAACCCTTGTTGCAGGTGGGCCCCATATAGGGATCGCCCGAGTCCCTAACTGGGGTCTGTGGGCCCCACCTCAAAGCCTAAGGTAAGGCTAGCCTATAACTTCTTGAACCATGACATGAAATCGAGGACATGTAGCTTTTAGGATTTGGTTCAAGCAATGAAGAGGAGAGACTTGTAGGTTTAAGGTTGTGTGTAGTTTGAACTCTACCATGTCTACTTCATTTTCTACGGGATCATGTTCATGAAAAACTTTAAGACGGTGGCCATTTACCTTAAAGATGTTGTCGTCGGTGTCCTGAAGCGTGACAGCTCCATGAGTTGCGGCGTCGATCACGAGGAATGGTCCTTCCCATTTGCTCTTTAGTTTTCCATGACCAAAGAGCTTGACTCTTGAGTTGAACATAAGAACCTTGTCTCCCGGATGGAACTCCTTTTGCTTGATCCTCTTGTCATGCCATTTCTTGGTTCTCTCTTTATAGATCCTGGCGTTGTGATAGGCTTTCTCTCTCCATTCTTCCAGTTCAAAGATCTGCATTCTCCTATTTCTTCCAGCTGCGGGCAAATCCATATTCCATCTCTTTATTGCCCAGTGTGCTCTATGCTCCAATTCCACGGGCAGATGGCATGTCTTGCCGTATACAAGTTGGTATGGGGTCATACCAATTGGAGTCTTGTATGAGGTCCTGTATGCCCACAGTGCATCTGATAGCATGCTTCTCCATGCTGTCCCCATTTCATTGACGGTCTTTTGCAGAATATTCTTGATTTGTTTGTTCGATGTTTCTGCTTATCCGCTTGTTTGTGGGTGATAAGGTGTTCCAATATTGTGCCTTATCCCTCTTTCTGTTAAGTAGCATCAGAACTTTCTGTCAATGAAGTGGCTTCCTCCATCGCTGATTACTAACCTTGGGGTGCCAAATCGTGGGAATATTATTTCCTTGAACATCTTCGTTGCGTGCAACGAATCCGCTGACCTGCGCGGCATGGCTTTAACCTATTTGGATACGTAGTCTACTGCCACCAGAATGTACTCACAACCTTGAGACGGGGGGAAAGGACCCATGTAGTCAATTCTCCAGGCGTCGAACAACTCTACTTGTAGGTTGTTTGTGAGTGGCATTGCATCACGGGAATTGATGTTCCCATGTTTCTGACACCTTGCACACTTCTTCACGAAGTCCTTGGTGTCTTCATACATGGTAGGCCAATAGAATCCACTTTGCCAAATCTTGGCATGGGTTCAGAATGTTCCATAATGGCCTCCATACTCAACTCCATGACACTTCTCCATGATCTTGACTGCTTCATTCATGGGCACACACCTTCTTAGTATGCCTTCTTGGCATACTCTATAGAGATACGGGTCATCCCATAGATGCACCGAGCTCTCCTTGATAAGCTTCTTTTTGTCTACTCCAGGTGGTACGTAGCCTGAGACTATGTAGTTGACGATGTTTGCATACCATGGGTAGGTGTCTGAAACTTTGACGAGTGTGTCGTCCCGAAGATAGTCGTTGATGGGCAGGTCCTGTTTATCCTCAGTTTGCATTCTAGACAAGTGGTCGGCTACAGAGTTCTCTACTCCCTTTTTATCTCTAATTTCTAGATCAAATTCTTGGGGGAGTAGGATCCATCTTATTAGTCATGGTTTAGCATCTTTCTTAGTAAGTAGGTATTTCAGAGCTGCATGATCGGTGTAGACGATCACCTTAGCTCCTACCAAGTAAGATCTAAACTTGTCTATAGCAAATACCACAACTAAAAGTTCTTTTTCTGTTGTTGCATAGTTTAGCTGTGGTCCAGTTAGCGTTTTAGTGGCATAGGAAATGGCATAGTGTTTCTTATCCTGGGTCTGTCCTAGGACAGCTCCTACAGCATAGTCACTAGCATCGCACATTATCTCAAAAGGTAGCGACCAGTAAGGGGGTTGAATGACTAGTGCAGAGATAAGTGCTTTCTTGAGATGGTAAAAAGAGTCTAAGCATCTGTCGTCAAAGTCAATGGGTGCGTCCTTAGCTAGCAGGTTTGTTAAAGGTCTAGCAATTTGAGAAAAATGTTTTATAAACCTTCTATAAAAATCGGCGTGGCCAAGGAAACTGCGAACGCCTTTAACATTCGTGGGAGGTGGGAGCTGTTCTATAACTTCTATTTTAGCTCTATCTACCTCTATTCCATGTTCAGATACTCTATGTCCTAGCACTATCCCTTCTCGAACCATGAAGTGGCATTTCTCCCAGTTCAAGATCAAGTGCTTTTCTTGATAGCGTCGTAAGACACGGTCCAGATTCTCTAAGCAGTGATCAAAGGTCGTTCCATAGACTGAAAAGTCGTCCATGAAAACTTCCATGATTTCTTCTATCATATCCGAGAAGATGGACATCATGCACCTCTGAAATGAAGCAGGGGCAGTGCACAGGCCAAATGACATGCGCCTGTATGCATATGTCCCGTAGGGGCATGTGAACGTGGTCTTACTTTGGTCGTCGGGATGGATTGGAATTTGATGGTACCCCGAATACCCATCAAGGAAACAAAAGAAGGAATGTTTGGCTAGCCGTTCCAACATCTCATCGATGAATGACAACGGAAAGTGGTCTTTCTTTGTGGCCTTGTTAAGTTTTCGGTAGTCTATGCACATTGTCCATCCCACGACGGTTCGTTGTGGAATCAATTCGTTGTTTTGATTTTTAACGACCGTCATTCCTCCTTTCTTAGGAACTACTTGGACGGGGCTGACCCACTCGCTGTTTGGAACAGGGTAGATTATGCCCGCGTGCAAGAGCTTCAAGACCTCCTTCTTTACTACTTCTCTCATCGCATTGTTGAGCCTCCTTTGTGGCTCTCTAGAAGGTGTAGCATCGGGTTCGATCGGAATGCGATGTGTGCAAAGAGCGGGAGTAATTCCTTTGAGATCTTGCAACGAATATCCTAAGACGGATCGGTGTTTTTCTAGGACGGTGATGAGTTTAGAAACTTCTTCCGTTGTAAGTCGATCACCAATGATCACTGTTGATGGTCCTTAAACACTTATTTTACCATCAACATTTTAACCAAAAAATCAACAAAAAGGCATGAAAAATAGTCAAATAGGTTTCAAACTAACCAAATTCCACATGTCCATAGATTTTTATTTGAATGCAGGATTTGGACCAAACTTGGAGAATGGACCCACCAGGGGCCGAGCCCACTCACCAAGGCCCATTTGGGCACTAGTAGGGTGGCGCCCACCACCCCTAGGTGGCGCCCGCCACCAAGGAGAGGCCCAAACTCTCCCCTGCCACGTCACTGATCCGTGTGACCACCCCAGGGCCCAATCTTAGCCCTTGGTCACTAGGTCGGTGGCATCGGAGGGCTAAGAAGAGATGTCACGTGGATCATGACCTAATTGCCCATGTGACGGTTATTTGGACATGCAACCGACCTTGGAACCGCCTTGGAGGAGTCCCTGGAGATCGTAGGATCAATGACGGTGCATCCAAGGGCCAGGGGGGTGGCGGCCGCCACCTAGGGCTGGCGCCCACCACTAGGGTTTGCCCTAGGTCGGTTGGCTGCCCCCTATAAGTACCCCCCTCACTCACTTGGGCTATAAATACCCCCCTGGAGGCGTCACTTCACTGGAAGCAAGGAAAGAAAGGAAGAAGCAAAGAAGAAAGCAAGGCTAAAGCTAGAGAGCTAATAGCTTAGGATGTAGCCAAGCTTAGGCAAGTAGGTAGCTAGTAGAGCAAGGCATCCTTGCCTCATTGCCCTCGCGGAAGCGCTGCTCAAGGCTTAGCTCAAGAGTAGAAGCGTGCGAGTAATCGGTCCTGGAGTTGGGAAGAGTCTTCCTTCATATCTAGTTCAGGTTTTGCTCTTGTAACTCAAGCACTTTACTATATTCTAGTTCATCATTTCAAGTATTACTTTATTCTACTTACCAGTATTGAGTAGTATACTTGATTGATTGCTTGAGTACCTAGCTATCCTACATTTCAATTCACTTAGCCATAGTAGTTAATCTCTAGTGTGCTTAGTGTGTGATCTTTGCCAATAGGTTGCTTAGTTAGTTTAGTGTTTATCTTATTATGTCAAGTATTTGCTCTGACGTCCGCAAGGGTGTCTCTATTCTAGGCCAGGATATAGATAGTTAGAATATAATTAAGCATGGTGCTTAGTTATAGACTTACCTTCAGATACGGCTAGACCCCCGGATAGCTGTGGTAGCAAGCAGGTGGTGACAGCCCTGTGCGCCTTGAATTCCACCACGTAGTTGGTCTATTTTAACAGTAAGGCTCGTTGTGCTAGCGTTCAACCTAAGTCAGTGGTAAAGGCTAGTACGCCTCGGTACTTGACAAGATAGGAATAAAACTATACTTAACTTGGTCGCTTATTTGGCATTTGCCTATCTTGCTTCGTAGTTATCTAGGAGTAGTTATTAGTTATTAGTTAGTTATATTAGTTATCCTTAGTTATCTTTTCCCCCTATCTACCTATCCATCCACCTTACCTTAACCATTCATTTCATCCTTACCTATCCACTCATAAATTCTTTCTAGCCTTTCATCTCCTCTCTTCTCTTCTCTCCTTTTCCCTTTCTTATTCTTCGACTCTCATCCCCTCCTTGACTCGACTCATACACCACCCTAGCCTTCCTTTGGGATCAAATAAATCAACACCTGGTACTCCCAGGCGAAGTGCTACTATGATAGTTCTGTGCGCTTGCAGAATCTCCTCTATGTAGATTGCAATCTCTCTAGCTAGCTCCTATTAGTGTCGGGATTGATGACCTCATTTGACATTAGTAGATAGCTGCTTTAGCTTCACTCCTTTAGGTATAGTGACTGGACTTGCTACAAGCATTTCTGGTGCCGTTGCAAGGGATAGATTCCATAGTCTACTCCTAGTAACGACGTTAGCAAGTGTCAACAAGCATTTTTGGGCCGTTACCGGGGATAGTTGCCTAGCTCTATCTTTAGTGAAGTTAAGAACTACCAACAATCACGGGAGTCTCTCTATCACCATTAAGGAAGGCATACTTAATCCCAGAAGGAAGTGGCTTAAGCTCTATAGAGGGTTTTGGTGGAGGTTCAGACTCATCCAAGTCTAACGGTTCATCTAAATCAGTGTCTTCTTCTTGGATAAAGTCATGGGCGTCTTCTTCTAGATCGGGTTGAGAAGTTTCTAGTGAAGATACCGACATCACCTCCTCTATTGGATCAGGCTCGGGTTTTAGTTCGACTATCGAATTAACGGAGCCGTCAAAAGGAACTGAAAGATCTAGATCCTTCCCAAGGTGACCCTTAAGGCTCCCTTCACGAAATCCCTCAATGAATCTCATGAGTGGGTGCCCAATTAACAAGTCGACCTCATCTACGTCAAAGACATAGAAGTTTGTGAGGAAGCTAACCTTGTTAATTGTGATAGAAATATTTTGTGCAATCCCGCAACTCTCGACCAATTTTCCAGAAGGAAGCTTAAGGAATTTATTGGTCGGGTTTAGCGGTTCCTCACCTAGGAGTGTTAACATCAACGATTTAGACATTAAATTTACTCCTACAGCGGGATCATAGAGGGAATCTACAGCCGTCTTGTTTATGGCACACGGTATGGATATGAAACAGGACAGAAGCTTAACGACATCTAATGATGCTTCAGCCTCCCTGAACCATTCGTTGCTCATAATAGACATGAGCTCTTGGGCAATCGCCTTAAGGTAACTTTCCTCAAACTGGGTTGGCATGTGGTTATTAGGAGCTCTATGGGCTGTGGATCTCTTCTGCACAGGTTGTTTCGAGACATTGCCATAATCGGCGAAAAGATCTGTCTCGATATTTAGAGGATAATCCAAAGGATGAATTACTTCTTCCTTTGGAGGAGTAGGTGGTTGTGGTTCAGGTTTGACAGCTTAGGGTATAGGTAAAGGAGTTTCGGCTGTCGTGGGTTCATCCCTAGGAGTTTGATCTTCCTCTAGAGTTTCACCATGGTCATCGGTGTTGGGATGTTATTGAGAATGGTCGCAAGGACTTCCTTACCTTCACTAATGGGTAAATGGAGGAAAGCTCCTTTAGAGGCTAAATCAAGGAATTGTGCGGAGTTTTGGCTAAGACCGAGATATAAATGTTGCATAAGGGTTGGCTCGGTTATAGCTAAATCTGGGCTAGAGGATGCTAAGTTTGTAAGTCGTGCCCAGGCCGCACCTAGAGTTTCCTTCTCGTCTTGTTTGAAGTTTAGCACATCTCTACGAAGACGAGCTACGCGGGATATGGGAAAGTACGTTAAGCAGAACATGGCTTGCAGTTTCTCCCATTCTCCGTTCACACTACCAACGTAGTGAGTATACCAGCGTCTAGCTTTTCTCGTTAATGAGAACGGAAATAGCTTCCACTTAAGAGTGACTCGCCTCATCCCTTGGATGTTAATACACGAACAAAGTTGTTCGAAATCACGCAGGTGGGTATAAGGATTCTCATCTACTTCTCCCGAAAAGGGATTCTCCTGTACCATCGCTATGAGGCTGGGGCGAAGCTCATAGCGAACTGCCAAAATGGCATGAGATGAACTAGGCAACTCCAACTCAGCGCCCGATGGAGCAGCGTAGCCAAAAAGGGTTGTTTGATCCATATTGATTTATGAAATAAAAGTTCTAATCAAACTACGATAACTTTAACGACTTTGTTCTAGCTAACACAGCTACCGTTCCCCGGCAACGGCGCTAGAAAAGCTTGTTGACACCAGAAGTGGCAAACGGATATACCGCAAGCGTACGGTAGTCAATTGTAGCCTTTCACCGGGAGTATTCCAGGTATCGTATTTCCACAGGGAACATGAAGTGGATTAACTAGAAGTAGGGTCGTCAAAGGATGATTAAAGGGTATATGATAACTGGGATAGAGAGGTCTTCCTAATATCAATATCTGGTACTAGTTTTCTAAGAGTACTGAGGTTTACCACCTCATTCCTTACTCGGGGCGAAGGACGAAATAGTGGTTGATTAAAAGGTTCTCCACCTAACGACTACTAAGGCGGCAATGCTGCTACCCAACTATTATTTTCAACTTGCCTACAACACTTGAGAGGAACTCCAAGCACTGGCTGTGTCTGTCACCCTACCACCAGGCGTCTACACAAGTGCGACAAGAAGTCCACACTGGCAAGATATAGCCTAGACACCACGTCTACACTAATCTTACTACTCTAAAGCTAAGCTTATTAGGCCTAGAGCACTTCAACAAAGTAAAGCAATGTGTCAAGTAAAGGAACTATAAACTTAAATTACCAGACCAGAATATTAAATACTAGGACTCAGATGTAACACTTACAAGAAGAATCGCATCCGCTGAGGCGCACCTTGCAGAAGACTCCCGACAGGCCGGGTCTCCTCCGTGGAACTCCTCACTCCCTTCCCTCTCTTCTAACACTAAAGCTACTAAGTAGACTTTCTCTCCTTGGATGCATACAAATGAAGAGCTCTAGGGGGGTATTTATAGCTTGGAGGTGGAGTAGCGGCTACTCCGGTGCCACGTCAGCGATCCGCGTGCTCTCCTTCCTTGGCCATTGGATCAAAACCGTCATAGCAACCGACCTTGATGAATGGCTAGGATATTGTTCACGTGTGAAACATGTGCTTTGCCACCGACTTGGATGAAGCTCACCACGGGGTTGGCCGACCCCACTCTATGACATGTGGGCCCGGGGTACATCTTCTAGAAGGTGGTGATGTTATCCTGATGAACAGTGCAGAGGGGCCCCACCAAGGGGGGGGGGGGGTCGGCCGACCCCCCTATGACAGGGCTGGCCCACCTTCTTCTCTCCCTTGGTGACCCCACATGTCATGGAGCTAGTCTTGTGATGATGGTTGCATTTGGTTTCGGTGTGGACCCATGAATCCATGTGCTTCTCATCTTGCACCATTGAGTAAAAGCACATGTTTGGTCCAAGGGTTGATATTGGCTTGAACATGCTTCTCTTGGATCATGCCATGTCACCCTGGCCGAGGTGGCCCCAAGGTGGGGTCGGCCGACCCCCTTGGTGGCCCCACCTGGCCTCATTTTGTTCATTTTGCCATCTCCTACAAGTTCACAAGCTAAGAGTACAAGTGGAACTTATTAGTGACAAATATGCTCATGATATGCTATACTTCCTTGAAACCGAGGCATGTTGACGGTATTTTGATAAGGTAAAACATGCTATAACTTCCGTCAACACTCCTATGGCTTACTGCACATGTCTAGGTGTGTATGGTGTCACCCCATGTCAATGAGAAATATATATGGTTCCTTATCTATGTTATCCATGAATGTTCTTGGTTTCAGTGACCTAAATAAGTGCAGAATTGTGTCTAATGCTCTGCGTCTAGCAACTCCCTCTTTTGTTTGCATCTAGGTAACAAAACTTCAGGACATATCATGCTTCAAATCTTCTTCCATCCTCCCTCCAAACCTTGCTTTCTTCTTTCGACTTCATTAGTGCTAATGGATCGCGTGGTAGCATTCTCAATACCTAAGACCCCCGCATGTTCTCTGTTGAGCCCTTTCTCTAAAGAAGAAACTCCATTTCTGTTCTGCTCACCTCTATGACCTATACCCACCATATTACCATCACAAAACATCTATGCCCCCTCGAACATATGGAACCTATCAACTTCCTTTAGGGTGTTGAGGAGCACGTCCCTCATATCTCTAGCCTCTGTCTTCTGCTCAAAGATTTCAACCTTGTTTGAGCTCCTAAGGACAAAAACACCCCACCCCTATCCTCCCAAATCATTGTTTTGCCTTCTGTGATACAATCAATTAGCTTGGGTTTGATGAGCTACCTCTTCTCGATCGTCTCTAAACCTTGTCCAATAAAAGAAGCCCACCGAGTCTTCCTCGCCTCGACTAGATGTTTATCAATTTAGACCTCATATCCTCCTTCCCTTCTAGCCCTCCTCCTATCCCTTTTGTGCCCAACCTCAGATCATACTACTATAATGGTGCTTTTCTCCAAAGATATCCCTAAGTTGATTGTTGACACCTCGGGTGGCACGCAGAAGAAACCGCAAGCGCACGGCTGTCAGTTGTAGCTTTTCACCTCAGAGTATTCCGGGGTATCGAATCCACGAGGAACGCGAAGTGATTTTGAGAAAACTAGGGGGATAAGGATATCTAGGATAGATGAAGGGGAATGGGCACTATCTACTGGGGTAGATCCTAGTTCTATTAGACTTCTAGTGATTTAAGTTCTTTACTAGTGTACTATGGGCGTACTAGCCTTTACCACTGACTTAGGTTGAACGCTAGCACAACGAGCCCTACCGTTAAACTAGACCAACTACGTGGTGGAATTCAAGGCGCACAGGGCTGTCACCACCTGCTTGCTACCAAAGCTATCCGGGGGCCTAGCCGTATTCACTAGCAATATATAGCCTAAGTACCACACTTAATCTATATATTACTACTACTAGCCTTGTACTAGAACTAGAGCACTTGAAACTAATATCAAGCAATGAAACGAGCACACAAGTACTGAAAATAAATACTTGAAGATAAAATAGATACTAAGTTACCAAAGTTGATGCCAGAGCAGAGAGAAGCAGAGGTCTCCGACAACTCCGGAACTCTCCAGACTTCTACTCTTCTCCTCTCCATCTCCTCATCTAGTGAGGCACTCACACTCTCTCTAATCTCTCTAGCATAGCAAGTGTGCTAACCTAACCAAATGGTGAAGGATGATGTCAGGCTCTCCGAATGAGAACTCTAGGGGCCTATTTATAGTGCTAGGAAGCTAGGGGGGTACTTATAGAGTGAAGGGGAGGTCGGTTAGGGTTTAGGGGGTGGCGCCCGACACTAAACCCTGGCGCCCGCCACTCCTCTGCCGTCCATTGCAACTGCCATTCATCCAACGATCTTCAATTGCTCCCCTAAGTCAGTTAGGGTTTTAGACAGGCATTTCCACGTATCCAAAGCCCACTATCCAGGTGATACTCCTCTTAGCCCTTGGATCAAACCGTCTTAGTGTGCAATGGCCAAGATTTGTGCTTGAGGTGACTCCCATGGATCAATGATGTGGCCTGGGCCACTTTGGGCAAGATGGCCCTGGCGGCCGCCAGCAATAGGTGGCGGCCGCCACCCTACTCAGGCCCAAATGGGCCAGAGTGGCTTAGCCTTGCTCCTGGTACACTTGTTTGGCCCAAATTCCATCATTTCCTGCATTGAGATACGAAACTATGCACATGTGGAAATAGGTTAGTTATAAACCAAATCTTCTACTTTTTATGTTGTTTTACCTTGGTTTTGGGTGAAATGTTGATGGTGAAATGATGCTTTAAGCACCATCAACAAGCTCCCCCACACTAACCTCTTGCTCGTCCCGAGCAAGCATGGACTTTAAGAATTGCAACAATTTAATGAACTAAACATTCACACAAGATGTTCAACTACCTATACTCATGTTAGTAACCTTTCCAAGTGGCTAATAAATCATACCTACGGCGGTTGAAAGATAGAATAGCTTGCAAATAAGAGAAACACACTTTCCTCTTTTACATACCTTGGGGTTTCAGGATATTTTCAAAAAGAAAATCATGGTTCATTGAATCTCTCTTTAAATCTCAAGGCACTCATGGTGTATATCCTTACTTTATGGCAAAAGAAATGCCAGAGTCTATCCTATGGTTTATGTGGAGTTTATAGGGAAAGGAAAGAATGTAAGACACTTCTATCTCTCTTTTATTGCTTAGTCATGTTTAGGATCATGGGAGAGTATAGTCATGCAATAGCCAAGGTATAAGTTGGACTAACTCAACTCCTTTGTTCTTTTTGAATCTCTTCTCTTACCAAGGATCATGGCTATATGCATCTCTCTTTTTTTTACTGGGACACTTGTCCTTTTTAGAGCATTTGCTCTCTCTCTTTTTTTTGAATACTTGGACACTTGTCCTTTTTTAGAGCATTTGCTCTTTTTTTAGATACTATATAGCCATGTCCTTTGAAGGAATGAGAAAATTTATTCAATTCTTTTAGAACAAAATTTTGGAGGAGAACTACATGAGTATACTCTCAGTGTGAGAGTTGTCTCAAAAAGGCATGGTTTGCCTTGGCTTTTAGAGCATGACTAAACTCTTCTACCTAGATCAACTATTCTTGACAAGGCTCAAAGATTGATTTCGAAGGCTTTATGGGTTGTTCTCCTATACTCTAATATTTTGGCTTTGGTAGGTGGATAGGAAAGAAAGATCATGAACCATGGTAATTTTGGTTTTCAAAATAAAAACTCCCAAGGTTGTAGCAAAGTACTAATACAATTTCAATTACTACTTCTATATCTTATCAAGCAACAACCAAGGTTGATTTCCCTATCAAAATGAGTAGGCTACTACACATGAATAAAAGGTAGAATAACATGTCGTGTAAACACTCAATTCAAAAGAAATTGTTTCAGCATTTTTTTTATTTCCTAGCTGCATTTTTAGTTCAAACCGAGACATCCAGTGATCCAAATTGTACAGAATTTAAACCACAGGTTTAGGGGTTCACCGGGGGTGTTTCGACGCAGAATGACCTGGCGGCCACCAGTAATAGGTGGCGGCCGCCATGGGCTTTGGCCCAAACGGCTTGCAAACAGCGTGGTAGCTACCTTGCTAAGAACAGGTTACTGCTTTGAACATTTTAGCACGTTTTACCGTGGTGTTTAAAGAGGGGATTTCCCCCACACTAGAAGTTTTGGCACTTTTTATTTTTTTAAAGAAAAGAACAATCTTGATGAAGGGAAAAAAATAAGGTTGTCTCTTTTTTATTCATTATAAGAATTTCCTAAACAAATATTCTAAATTTAAATTTAAACAAACTAAAATTTAAATCAAGCAAACTAAAAACTAAACTTAATCTAATTAAGAACCTAACTAGACACCCTAAACCTAATCTAATCTACTGAAGGAGTCTCGTAGAGATCCTCGAAGCCCGTTTCTTTGAAGAGATGCTTGATCTTCGAGGTGCAGCCCTTGCGGAGGATGGTGAACCGATCCTCCATATCCATCCGCCACAGGGCTATCTCTGCGACCTGATCCTCCAAGGCGCTCTTCTCCTTGCGCAGCTTCTTCACCTCGGCGGCGAGTTTTTCGAGGGTTAACCCCTCCTCACCATCGTTGTGTTCCATCTCGCCGGGGACTCCTGCCGGCGATGGGTTGAGACGGCGGCGCACGGATGGCGCAGAGAGCGACCCATTGGAGTCATGAGTGCTCGCCTCGCACTCACGCAGCACCTTCTCATAATGCCCATCGGGCATCCTCACGCCATACACCTCCAGTTTAGCCCTTTTAGGATTGGGGCTGTAACTACGGGTGTGGCTATCCGAGCCAAAGCTGACCCGGGATTTCACCTTTGATGGATTGGGTGTCTCATCGCTCCTGGTCTTGACGGCCGGAGACTTCCTCGGAGTGATTTCCCCCGTGGTTGGCCTGGTGGGCGTCCTCAACTTTTTCCTGGGTGGCGTCATCGGAGGAGGACGAAGACGGAGCGGAGGCGAGGCCTGGGGGAGCTTCACCCCTGGCGGCCGCCCAGCAGGGGTGGCGCCCGTCACTGGAGTGGTGGCTGGTGCCTTCCCCGCACCCTCTGGTGGTGTCCCCTCGACATAGGTTCCGTCGGGCAGCACCATCGCTAAAGGAGGTACATCACGCACCTCCATGTCGTCGTCAATCAATGACCGGATGATGGCTTTGGTGGAGGACGAGACGGATCCTTGAGGGTTGTAGGACATGGATTTCCGTGGGGATGACATGGTTTTGGAGGAGGTTTGGCTAGACTTCATGGGTGGATGGAGGAAGAAGAAGGAGTTCTTCTTTTAAGAAGGGGAAAAAGTGGAGGGATAGGCCTTAGATTAACTAACACTCCCTCATCTTCTCCTTCTTTCACTCTCCCGAGCTCGGGATTGGTTGCCACGTGGAGGGGGGCCTCTAAACCACCGCCTAGCGTGGCGAGCGCCAGGGTTTGGTGGCGGCTGCCAGTTGAGAGTGGCGGCCGCCACTCCTCCTTCGCCGGGCATCGAGCGGGAGAAGGTAAGCCTCCTAAAATTCAAAGTCTCGAGGTTGAAATGGCATGGTTGGGCCTAAAGAGGCCTTTCTCAGGGTTTTGGATGGACTCGGTGCATGAAATGGACAAAGGATAAACTGCGTCCATCTATTAATGGTCATGGGCTTGAGCTACTTCAAAATCAATTATATCAATTTTGTTTAGCTCATTTTTATCAAAGTCATAGAACATTTTTAATCTTTGTCCATTGACTTTGAAGATTTTCCCATCGTCACTTTCCAATGTGACGGCTCCATGTGACGAGGTTGCAACAACCTTGAAAGGTACTTCCCATTTGCTTCGGAGTTTACCATGTCCGAAAAGTCGAACACGGGAGTTAAAGAGTAAAACTTTATCTCCTACTTCAAACTCTTTCTTTTTGATCCGTTTATCGTGCCATCTCTTAGTCCTCTCTTTATAGAGCTTGGCACTATGATAGGCTTTCTCTCGCCATTCTTCTAGTTCGGAAATTTGCATCTTTCTATTTTGGCCAGCTTGGTCAAGGTCCATGTTCCATTTCTTAATGGCCCAATGAGCTTTGAACTCAAGCTCAACAGGAAGTGACAAGTTTTCCCATAAACTAGTTGGTATGGGGACATTCCAATTGGGGTCTTATAGGCGGTCGGATAGGACCACAGAGCTTCGGGTAATTTATGTTTCCATCCCTTTTCTATTTCTTCTACCGTCTTTTGCAAGATATTCTTTATTTGTTTATTCGACGTTTTGGCCTGTCCACTTGTCTGGGGGTGGTATGCAGTGGCTACATTATGTTGGACTCCTTGACTAGCTAAGAAATGTCGGAAGCTCTTATCTATGAAATGAGGGCCTCCATCACTAATGACTAGTCTAGGAACTCCAAAACGAGGAAAGATGTTTTCTTTGAACATTTTCTTCGAATGTTTAGCATCTGCTGCTCGACAGGGAATGGCTTCTACCCATTTCGAGACATAATCCACAGCCACAAGAATGTACTCGGCGTCATAGGATTTAGGAAAGGGGCCCATGAAGTCTATACCCCAAACATCAAACAACTCAACTTGGAGATTGTTCACGAGAGGCATAGCATCTCAGGCACTAATGTTACCATGCTTTTGGCAACGAGGACAACGTCTCACAAAATTCTTTGTGTCCTCCTACATGGATGGCCAATAAAAACCACTTTGCCATATTTTAGCATGTGTCCGAAAAGCTCCATAGTGTCCTCCATATTCGGCGGAGTGGCATCTATCTATGATTTTTGTTGCCTCTTCTATGGGGACACATTTTCTCAAAAGTCCATCTGCACAGACCTTATAGAGATATGGTTCATCCCATAGGTGCGTTCTGCTTTGATATAGTAGTTTCTTTTTATTCTCCCCCGGTGGGACATAGCCGGCGACTATAAAATTCACGATGTTTGCATACCAAGGGTTGGTATACGTGACTTTTAAAAGGGTATCATTGCGAAGGAAGTCATTTATTGGGAGATTGTCTGAATTATTGACTTGTAGTCTAGACAAGTGATCAGCTACTGAATTCTCTACTCCTTTCTTGTCTCTTATTTCCAGGTCAAATTCTTGAAGGAGAAGGATCCAGCGGATCAACCTTGGCTTAGCGTCTTTCTTAGTGAAGAGATATTTTAGAGAGCAGAGTGATCGGTATAAACGATCACCCTAGCTCCCACTAAGTAAGATCTAAACTTGTCTATGGCAAAGACTACGGCCAAAAGTTCCTTTTCTGTGGTTGCATAGTTTAGCTGGGGGCCAGTCAGGGTCTTACTAGCATAAGAAATAGCATAATGCTTCTTATCTTTAGTTTGACCAAGGACGGCTCCCACAACATAATCACTAGCATCACACATGATTTCGAACGGCAAATTCCAATCTGGGGGTTGGATGATTGGTGCAGAAGTTAGAGCCTTTTTCAAGATTTTGAAAGCTTGTAGACAATCCTCGTCAAATTTGAACGGGACGTCTTTTGCTAACAGGCTCGTTAAGGGTCTAGCGATTTGTAAGAAATCCTTAATAAACCTTATATAAAAGCCGGCATGGCCCAAGAAGCTTCGGATTCCTTTCACATTAGTGGGTGGTGGCAATTGTTCAATTACATCGATTTTGGCTTTATCCACTTCTATCCCAAATTCTAAAATTCGATGGCCTAGGACAATTCCTTCCCGCACCATGAAGTGACACTTTTCCCATTTAAGAACTAGGTCCTTCTCTTCACAGCGTTGGAGGACTTTGTCTAAATTGGCTAGGCAATCGTCAAAGGTTTTCCCATAGACCGAAAAGTCATCCATGAAGACCTCCATGATCTGTTCAATCATGTCGGAAAAGATGGACATCATACACCGTTGGAAAGATGTCGGCGCATTGAAAAGTCCAAAGGACATGCGTCTATAGGCATAAGTTCCATACGGGCATGTGAAAGTGGTCTTACTTTGGTCATCTGGATGGATTGGAATTTGGTGATAACCAGAATATCCATCCAGGAAGCAAAAGAAGGAATGGTTTGCCAATCTCTCTAGCATCTCATCTATAAAAGGAAGTGGGAAATGACCTTTCTTTGTGGCTTTATTTAGCTTCCTATAGTCTATACACATCCTCCATCCAGTGACAGTACGTTGAGGGATTAACTTATTTTTCTCATTCTTAACGATTGTCATGCCTCCTTTCTTTGGAACTACTTGCACGGGACTTACCCATTCACTATAAGGAACTGGATAAATAATTCCCGCGTGCTAGAGTTTCAGAACCTCCTTTTTCACGACTTCACGCATAGCGTTATTAAGTCGTCTTTGGGGCTCTCTTGAAGGGGGTATCTCGGGATCGAGAGGGATACGATGGGTGCAGAGATTTGGACTAATTCCCTTCAAATCTTGAAGTGAATAGCCAAAGACAGATCGATGTTTTTCTAAGACAGGGGTCAACCTACGGACTTCCTCTTCAGATAGCTTACTGCTAATGATTACGGGAGTCTCGGGGTCATTGTTTAGAAAAATGTATCTCAGGCCTTCAAGCAGAGGTTTTAGCTCTATGGAAGGTCGAGATGGCTTTTCCGATTCGTGTAAGCGAAACGGTTCATCTGTCTCGGCTTCTTCTTCGACAAAGAACTCAGAATCTTCTTCAAAATCAGGCTGAGCCAACTCATAAAGGGTAGAGGTTCTAGCTTGATCGAGAAGATCTGGTTCTGGTGGTTATTCGACAATAGAATTTAATGCACGAATGAAAGGTACTGAGTACTCTTTTCCACCGATTTGAGCATTAAAGTGCTCTTGACATGGTCCTTGCAAGGCAAGTATGGACCAAGGTTGTCCTAAGAAGACGTCAAAAAGGACTACATCGAAAATGTAGAAATCTAAGACCATGTCCGCTCCATCTACTTGGATGGGGACCATCCTTAGGATTCCTTCACTTTCCAAGATGTCACCATTTGGGTCTCTTAAACACCGTTTAGTTGGTTGTCGTTGAAGGTCGGGGAATGTTCTGGATACGTAATTACTAGCAAGAACATTAATTCCCACGACAGGGTCGTAAAAGGCAAAGGCTTTTTCTCCCCTAATTCGACAATTTATTATGCTATGTACTTTATCTATGCGAGGGATGCTTTCTGTTACTTCGGCTTCCATTGTCCATTCATGACTCATGACAGTTGAAAGTTCCAAAAGACGCTCTTGGCTATAGATTCCATCAGAAGACTCAGGAAGTGGTTTGTCGGATGGGAAAGCTTGAACGGAGTAGTTCATAGCATTTCTGTAATCCTCAAACACATCATCCTCTATCTCGCCCAAAAATTCCGAAAGAATTTCTTCCCCAGATGTGGACGGAATAGGTTCCACTAAGTCCAGCGGGCTAGACTCGGGCTCTTCTTGTTGTTCTACGGTCGAAACTTGAGTTTCTATGACTTCTTCCTCTGGGATTTCATTGGAAACTGCAGTATAAGGAGTATTCTCGAGAATTCTATCAAGAACCTCCTTTCCACCTCATGGAGAAAGATGAAGAAACGCTCCACCTGTCGAATGATCAAGGTGAAGGGTGCTCTCTTTCTCTAAACCGACATAAAAATGCTGAAGGAGCACTGGATCGGGTATGGCTAAATCGGGTCCTGAATTGATTAAATCAATAAAACGGTCCCAAGCCTCCCCTAATGTCTCCTTATCATTTTGTCTAAAGGTCAACACTTCTAATCGTAGTTGTACCACTCGGTGGACAGGGAAATACGTTAAGATAAACTTGGTCTGTAAAGTTCCCCAGTCTCCTCTGGCACTTCCCACGGTTCGAGCATGCCATGTTTTAGCTGCTCCCGTCAGAGTGAACGGAAACACCTTCCACTTGACAGTGTCAGGTGAAATGCCCGAAATGTTCAAGCATGCACAGACTTGCTCAAACTCACGTAGATGTGTGTAGGGATTTTTTGATCCTGTAAATATGCTCTCCTGTACTTTATTAATAAAGTCAGGGCAATATTCGTAACTATCGGCATATATAGGTTGTGATGATGAATGTGGCTCTAATCGCGAACTCTTAGGAGCTACGAATTGGAAGATAGATTGGTTCTCCATACGGAGAGGGTAAAGATGATCCTAACTCTAGTCTCAAAAATCAGCTACCGTTCCCCGGCAACGGCGCCAAAAAAGCTTGTTGACACCTCGGGTGGCACGCAGAAGAAACCGCAAGCGCATGGCTGTCAGTTGTAGCTTTTCACCTCAGAGTATTCCGGGGTATCGAATCCACGAGGAACGCGAAGTGATTTTGTGAAAACTAGGGGGATAAGGATATCTAGGATAGATGAAGGGGAACGGGCACTATCTACTAGGGTAGATCCTAGTTCTATTAGACTTCTAGTGATTATGTTCTTTACTAGTGTACTGTGGGCGTAGTAGCCTTTACCACTAACTTAGGTTGAACGCAAGCACAACGAGCCCTACTGTTAAACTAGACCAACTACGTGGTGGAATTCAAGGCGCACAGGGCTGGCACCACCTGCTTGCTACCACAGCTATCCGGGGGCCTAGCCGTATTCACTAGCAATATATAGCCTAAGTACCACACTTAATCTATATATTACTACTACTAGCCGTGTACTAGAACTAGAGCACTTGAAACTAATATCAAGCAATGAAACGAGCACACAAGTACTGAAAATAAATACTTGAAGATAAAATAGATACTAAGTTACCAAAGTTGAAGCGCAGAGCAGAGAGAAGCAGAGGTCTCCGACAACTCTGGAACTCTCCAGACTTCTACTCTTCTCCTCTCCAGCTCCTCTTCTAGTGAGGCACTCACACTCTCTCTAATCTCTCTAGCATAGCAAGTGTGCAAACCTAACAAAATGGTGAAGAATGATGTCAGGCTCTCTGAATGAGAACTCTAGGGGCCTATTTATAGTGCTAGGATGCTAGGGGGTACTTATAGAGTGAAGGGAAGGTCGGTTAGGGTTTACGGGGTGGCGCCCGCCACTAAACCCTGGCGCTCGCCACTCCTCTGCCGTCCATTGCAACCGCCATTCATCCAACGGTCTTCACTTGCTCCCCTAAGTTAGTTTGAGGGTCGGTTAGGGTTTTAGACAGGGATTTCCACGTGTCCAAAGCCCATTATCCAGGTGATACTCCTCTTAGCCCTTGGATCAAACTGTCTTAGTGTGCAATGGCCAGGATTTGTGCTTGAGGTGACTCCCACGGATCAATGACGTGGCCTGGGCCACTTTGGGCAAGATGGCCCAGGCGGCCGCCAGTAATAGGTGGCGGCCGCCACCGTACTCAGGCCCAAATGGGCCACAGTGGCTTAGCCTTGCTCCTGGTACACTTGTTTGGCCCAAATTCCATCATTTCCTGCATTAAGATAAGAAACTATGCACATGTGGAAATAGGTTAGTTATAAACCAAATCTTCTACTTTTTATGTTGTTTTACCTTGGTTTTGGGTGAAATGTTGATGGTGAAATGATGCTTTAAGAACCATCAACATTAATGTAACACCCGGTTTTCCGAAGAATACCAAGTGCCAACTATATGTGTTCCCATGAAGTCCATAAGACACATATAGCAACAAATATGGAATTTCCCCAAAGTCAATGCTTTATTACATATCGAAACATAGTACAACAAAGCTTACATCTATTACAAAGCATAGCGGAAACTACTCTTCGGGACTCCAAACTCTACTGGGACGGTTGACTAGGGGAACACCCACCTAGAACTCTTGGAACATCTTCTGTAATTCTTCTCTTGAATCCTCTATCTGGTACCCATCCGGGATTTTTGTGAACCAACCATAAGCGTCAGCTCACCATGCTCAGCAATTACAACTATGGGGATGCAAGGCTCAAGAGGTTTGACTCAGTTGACTGCGGTCAACATTTTAAGTTGATCATATTTTATATTCACCTTATATTACTAGATGTATAAACCCTGTTGTCCCATGGTAAGTGTTAATCATTATGTTAAAAAGAGGTAGGCCAACAACCACCAACGTACCCCACCCCACGAACTACTTAAAAAGGATCCGAGCCGCTCGTATCCGTGAGTGCGGCTGATATATCAGGTTTACACTCTGCAGAGGTTGTACACTTTCATCTTAGGCCATGATTCCCATATGTCGGGGTTTGCAACTCCCACATTACCTCCTCTATGGAAGTATGGTAGGGTTTCACTACGTAGCCCTTCACTAGCTACTCTAACAAGTAGTAGCCGCAAGGTTTCGGCGTCCAGGCGAATGGAATCCCACTTCAAGATGGCACACCTGACAGCCGACCAGTACACATCTTGACAGGCAAGGAAGCCATTCTTAAACCCAGTTCCCCCCTCTAGCGTCTTTTGGTAACTACTACAAGCTAGAGAAAGTCTAGTTATATGACTAAGATCAGAGCCATATGATTCCCAAGGCTGCACGGGATCTCCCGGGTGGCCGCTTTAAAAGATAGTCCCTGGGGTGGGTCACTGAGCGAAAACCATGCTCCAGTGCCCTAATGTGGTTAAAAAGCCTCTTTTAACATTGTTCCATAATCATTAATCAATATTAACATTTAGCAATTAATAGCGCATAGCATTACTAAACATACTATGCAAAACCTTCCCATAGGTACAAGGTAATAAGATCAAGTGAAACTAGGTTTGTCCTATGGTTCATCAAGTTATGACACAAGCATAATGAATGTTTAGTGTTGCAGTTAATAGGTAACAAGGAAACCGTAGGTTATACTTGCCTTCCGATAACTCGTGTTGTAGGTTCCACTTCTTCGAAGATCTGCTTCACGACAACCTTGAACAGCTCGGTCTGCCTAAACGGGATCAACAGCATCATACAAGCATCCAATCCAATCATCACATGCAAACAATTAATATTTCTATTAGAACATGAGAACATATATGATGAATGATTGACTTTTGGGAGGAAGGTTTGAGGCTTGTCCCGGTTTAGTCCATATCTTGATATGCGCTTAATGTTTATGACTAACCGGTGGCGTTGAGTTGTGGTGTGTTTCTGTGTTGGTGTGCGTGTGCAACATGTCTCTCTTGGCTGTGTTGATGTGCAGGTGTTGTGCTCGGATACAGTGGTCGATGGCGAGGTGAAGGTCAAGTAGAGACGTGCCGTGCCGACGGACCGGGAGCGGTGAAGGATGGGCGTGCCGTGCAGCGGACGTGCCATGCCGATGTACCCAGAGCGGTGAAGGGCGGACATGAGGCTTGGACCAATGGACCAAGAGGCCGGAGGACCAGCTGTGGTAGCTGGCACGTGGCATCGGCGAGCGAGAGCACATGGGGATGTGCGATGCATCGGCCGAGTCAGGAGGAAGTCGATGGCGTCGTGGCACTTGGTGGGAGGTCGAACACGGGCTTGCGTGTGGCGCAAGTGCCGTCGGCCAAGTCAGGAAGGAAGGCGAAAGCGTTGTGCCCGGCGTGGAGGCTGGACATGCATCGACATCGGTGCCGGTGGTCGAGGTGTGCGAACCACATCCAGTCTACGGCGCGGGTTCGGTAGCTGAGCCTCAAAAAGCTACCATCGACGGTTTCCGGGTTTGGGCCACAAAACTCGGGTGGCCGGTTTCTGAGTTTGGGCCTCAAAACTCGGGATGGACGGTTTCCAGGTTTGGGCCTCAAAACCTGGGCTCGCGGGTTTCCGAGTTTGGGCCTCAAAACTCAGGGTGGATGGTTTCCAGGTTTGGGCCTCAAAACCTGGGCTGGCAGGTTTCCCGGTTTGGGCCTCAAAACCGGGGGAAGGTCCAAAAGGACGGTCGACGCGTGGCGGCACCGAGAGGCTTGCGTTGCGGCGAAGCTATCGGTGAGAAGGCGCGGCGGTCGATGGTGACGACACGTGGCGGCATCCTGGAGCTTGCGTCGAGGCGAAGCGAAGGATGAGAAGGCGCGTGGCCGTCGGATGGAAACTGCCAGAGTTGGACGGTTTTTCCCCTAGGGGGTATTTGGGTTAGTACTTCATGTTAGGGCGTTTGTGTCATTTGGACGTGCGCCTATATATAGATGAAGGGGCTGTGTTGGACAGCCATCCTTGGACGGTGCTACTCTCATTTTGTTCCTGTGAGAGAAGGCTAGGGTTAGAGGAGAGAGGGCTCTTGTTCTTGAGCTTTTTGCCATTCAAGCTTTGTGTTGCTAGGAGTGGCTTGTAACCCAATACACCGAGCGCTAATACAATTCATCTTGCTGAATTCAAGGATCAAATGCGTGCTTTAATTTGTCTTGCAATTTTGTTCTTCGCGTTTGCACGTTTTCCCCTCTTTCGATCTTCACGAGATTTCTTGTTTCGAGGGAAGATTTGCAAATCCGTTTGAACCATCTTGTGTAGCTTCGTGAGAGTCTTCTTTCTACCGAAGGAATTACTCTAATACCTCATGAACTCACAGATCGGGCGGATTTAGTTTTGGGATCGAGTTCTTGCCCGTTCTTCACCGTTTTCTTCGATTCACCAATTTGGAGTTCGGTTCGAGCCATGATCTCTTAGGAGTAGCTCACTAACATCCTTGTGAGCCCTCACACGAAATTTGAGCCCTAGTGCTTTTGATTTGAGGAAGATCGGGTCGATCCGGTGGACGAACAGAGGGCTGATCGAGGTGACCGGACGCTGCATCGAAGCGACCGGACGCACCTTGACACAGTCCGGTCATTGAACACCCGCGCTGTCCAGTTCGCGCGTGGTGACCGGACGCTTACCTGGGCTTGACCGGACGCACCCCGTGCTGAGTCCGGTCAGTTCCAGAGAGCGTTTTTGCGTGACCGAACGCGTCTGTTTTGCTTGGACCGGACGCGCCGCTACTACTGTTCATCGAGTAGTAGTGACCGGACGCTAGATTTGTATTGAGCGGACGCTGTGTTGCTAGAGTCCGGTCGCTTACAGTAAGGTCCCAGACCTGACCGGACGTGTCTGATCGATACTGATCGGACGCACCGCCAGAGTCCGGTCAGTGCTGTCAGCGCACGCTTTCATCTGTATCTTTTGCATTTGAGCTCCGATCTGATATCTCCTTTTTGCGTTGGATTCCCGACTCTCTGCTCTACAGAAACCGGGCTTCCCGCTTTGCTAAAAAGCCTGAATCCCCCTCGTGTTGCTCGGGGGAGGTTGAGGTTACCCAAACTCCATCCTGTCACTAGTTGACTTGCGTGGATTTGGGTGAGGGAGTTTTTGTGGTGTCCCGCTGTGTTCCTAGGGAACATCTACCCATTCTCTTGGGTCGTGGACATCACTTGTGTCGACTTTGCTCTTGGGGTTGATTTTCAGGGACAGAGGCTATAAATATTTCTGAAAAGAAAATTTGAGGCTCCCATTCACCCCCCCCCTCTGGTCGCCAATTCGGTCCTTCAATTGGTATCGGAGCCAGATAAGGATCTCTCTACCTTAACCGGTTCCGGATCCGCGAAGGCGACCTTTTTGAGAGCGGTTGTGTTTCCGACTTTGCTTGTCGAGGTGTTGGGCTTGTGTTTTGGCTAACACTAACGGTGCTTTTGGAGATGGCACCAAGTTCTTCTTTCATTGTGTCTTTGTCCTTAGGTTTGATTGATGGACATGCAAACAAGGATGACAGTTTGGGAAGAAGGAGGAGTGCAGTTGATGAGAGGGATCGCGAGGTGAATGAGCTGTTGAATCTTCTACGACATGATGAGCTTTCTCCAGAGGATCTCCTTTGTCAACTTGGCAAGGCCAAGAAAGGTACACTTGCTTGGGGTCTTGTAACCTTGCACAACCTTTATGAGGCTCGCTCTAGTTATGTTGAGCTTTGTAGTACCTTGCGTAGAAAGGTCAAAAAGTTGAAATGCTCCATTGCTAGTCTGAAGTCTAGTGGCTCTTTGCCTTGCACCTCTTGTAGTGACATGGTTAGGAAGAATGATGAGCTATGCTTTTCTCTTGATAGCTTAACATCTGAAATTGAATTGCTGAAATCCAATGCTTCCAAACCATGTTTAGCTTGCATTGACTTGCGCAAGGATCTTGATTATGCTAAAACTGAAATAGCCTTGCTAAAGTCAAATGCTTTGTTACCATGTGTTTCTTGTGAGTCTTAGCATGCTGAAATAAATGAACTAAAATTGACTATTCTACTCGTCGATACGATCACATGAACATAAAGATCACTCTAATCGGACTAAAAACGAGAAAGTTATAAAGAAAGCAAGTTTCAGAGACTCTTTTGTAAATAAAAACCATTTTCTGGGGGCTAGCCTGCGACCAGAGGGGTTAGCACGCGAAACTGCGTGGTCCTGGACAGCGGGTTCTAAAACGGGAAAACTCAGGGGCAAAAACAAAAGAAAACTGGACTTAAATTAAACTCTTTTGATCTAGCTTGGATTGCGGGTTAATTTCACAAAAGCTCGGGGGCCTTTTCGCAAAAAAGGCGGTGGCTACCGCGCTGGCGCCGACACGGTGGCACGCGGCGCTGTGCGGTTGGGCGGGTCCACCAGCGTGGCTATGGACCACGCACTGGCCTCGGGTGCACGGGTCTATAGACCCGGTGCATACCCCTTTGCGGGCGGGATCTAATCCTGGTCGTCCGTGGCCAAATGGACGACGCAGGGACGAACGCGGAGGCGGGGACGGCTGCGCCGTCGCTGGAGTATGGTGGCGCGCCATGGGAGCGCTCGGGAGCACCGCTAGAGGGCGCTCCCGTCCTTGGCTTGCTATGCGGGCCACACCAGGGGTTAGCGGAGGCGGCGGCGAGGGACTCGCCACGGTGAAGAACGACGGCGGCGGAGCTCTGCAAAAGGGGAAAAAGGTTCGGGTGGCTCAACTGTCTGCAAAAGAGCGAGGGAAGCGTACGGGGAAGCTTCGGGTGACCACGGCGCTACCTGGGAGAGCACGGCGGGGCGCTAGGGCAGCCGGTGAGGGCTCTGTAGGAAACAGCATGGGGTGGCGGTTGCGGGAGGTGTGAGGGAGAGGGCTCGGGGGTTCGCACCGAGCTTTATAGGGCATCAGGCGGGGCGGCAAGGGGGTTCGGGTGCGCCACGGAGTCCCATTGAAGGCCGAGTGGCCATCAAGGCCACTAAATCGGCGGTTATGGGAGGGGAACGGGCGGCGGCGGCGGCACTGAGTGGGCTCGAGGTAGGGGAAGGGCCAGTCGCTGGCAAGTGGAGCCGGATGGCAGGCGGGGCGGGTGCGGCTGACACGCGGGGCTGGGGTGGCAGCGAGCGCGGGGGCGAGAGCGCGGCGCTGTGCGCGTGCGGGCGAGCTGATGGGCCGCACGGGGAGTGGGCCGCCGGGCGCGCGAGACGGAGATGAGGTGGGCGCAGTCGAGCTGGGACGCGGGAGTGGGCTGCTGGGCCGATGCAGGCTGGGGGAGGCGGGAAGGAGGGCGAGCACGGGCTGGGCCGCTTCACCGGCTGGGCTGAAACGGTGAGGGGAGGGGAGAGGAAAAGGAAAAAACTTTTCTTTTTAAATTCTTTAGAAACTTGCCCAAATTTGAATTTGAACCACTCAACACTATTCCTACACTCAAACAAAATATTATGCTTCAGCATGAATGCAACAAAAATGTTTCCAAACCCCAACTTAATTTATTAATTCACCAAAAAATATTATTTGATCTATATGTTTTATGAATAATAAATAAACAAAGTCATATTAAATTCAATTTTCTCGAAAGCGATTTTCAGGGTGTCATAGTTGACCATCTTCTGCTTCGAGAACTCATGGCTTATTAATCCCCTCTTCCTTCCTATGTTGCACTCAACCGGGCTCAAAGCCCTCCATTTTGATGGTGCTACTACTATGCTCACAGGATGTCTCAAATTAGTGAGAGCTGCAACTAAGGTTTCAACATGATGTAACATGCATGTCCTACAATCATTTTGAATTATAGACTCATCACACTTTTATTTGACTATCTTGAGTAGGTATGGAGTCTCTCAAGTGCAAAACTATTGGTCCGAGCCATGTGCCTAAAATGCCTGGCCCATGAGCACAAGGGTCAGGCAACCTACTGGATACAAACGAGGGAAAATCAAACCAATTAGGGAAGGAGATAGAAACACTGTCCTCTTCCTTGTGCACGCAACAGGGTGCACAAAAAACCAAATTTGTTGTGTTGACGTCAACGAGAGCCTCAAATATAATCAGAAAATAAAATGGCAAGATTGAAGAACCATTGGTGTTCAATCCTCAGGACGTCAAGGGCCTCTACCTAGCATTTCAGTTGCAACAATATCTACAAAGGGACCAGAAACACAAGAGGGGGTCAATGGGAGCCTGAAAATTTCTTCTCATAATTATTTGACCGCTATCCCAAAACTAACCCCAAAAATAAGAGCCAACCGGTGTGATGTCCATGACCCAAATGATTGGGTAGATGTTCCCTAGGAACACATCAGGGTACCACAAAAACTCCCACGCCCTAGTTCATGCAAGCCAACTAATGAATAGATGAACATTAGGCTACCTCGACCTCCCCTGAGTAATGCGAGGGGATTCATGCAAAAATCCAAAGTGAGAAGCTCAATTTCTGAAGGGAACAGAAATTAGGAACCCAACACAAAATATAGATCAAACATCATAGACTGAACGAAGAAACTGCAGATGAAAACATGATCAGCCCTGTAGCATCAAAAGCTGTCACCAAAACAGGTGCGTCTGATGCCAGTTGATTGGATGCGTCTGATGTAGTGAGGTCCTCTCTGGAACCTTACTACATAGCCATTGGATGCAGGACCAACGCATCTGATGCAACATCTGATGTGGCATCGGACTCACAGATTGTCCGATTCCTAGAGAGCAGACGTGTCCGATGCCAAATGGACGATTCTGAAACTTTCTGGGCACACAATGGACGCTACTATAGGTGTGTCCGATGCTCTGGCTAGGAGCGTCCGATGTCATGTGCAGAACTAAACAACACATGCTCGACCACCAAACACGTCTGATGCCTAGAGCAGACTTGTCCGATGCCTCCGACTCAGCATTGTTCATTCACCGAATCGACCCGATCTCCCTCAAATCTCGAGTACTTGGGCTTAAACTTTGCATAAGGGATCACAAGCAAGTTAGTGAGCTACTCCTACAAGATCATGGCTCGAACCTAACTGCAATTCAAAAAATCAATGGAAATTAGTGATGAACCAGCAAAATGAGATCTGAGATGAAAGCGGCCTGATGTGCATGCTTCGTGAAGTATCTATCAAATTCATTTGGAGGAAACCATCCTCTCATGTCCTAGCACAAGCAGAAATAATCAGTTCACAAAGTTATCTCTCCAATCAAAAGATCTTGCAAAACAAGAGAAGGGGAAAAACAAGAACGTGAAGAACAAAATCGCAGACAAAAGATTCAACAAAATCCCAAACGAGGAGACAAGTTGATTATGGTCACCTTTGTTTGAATCTGAGTACATAGAGGAAAGATTACTCTATGGATCACAACAATAGCTATGGGGAAGGAAAACCATAACAAATAAAACTAGAAAATAACAGTCTAAAGTGATAAAGAGGAATGAGGGGTGTCATCTGTAACGTCCCACCTCCACGAGGTCAGGCCCACTTACATCTGACAGCTTTTGAAGGACATAGACTGCCCTCACAGACCAACATCAGTCTTTTCTACGCACTTTGTCATCATCATATGCACCCGGGAAGGACTTCCCGGTCGATCACCCATCTCTAAATTTCACTAGGCCAAACACGCTTAAATTTAGAGTTCTTTAGAGATGGGCTTCCAAAAAAAAGTTGCAACTTGTTGGTATAAGTATCCTATTATTCCTATTAAGCCCTAGGCCAGGATGCTATATCCTCACCCCCTTAAGAGACTGACGTCCTCGTCAGTCAACCCCAAGCCAGGAACGTCCTCTCTTGGCCACGTCCATGTGTCCAGTGCCAGCACATGTGCCATGTTGTGTGACCACTCCGGGTCCACACCAGCCGTGCGCACCATGCCTGAACAACTGCGACACACGAGCCCGTGAAACCGCGAGAGTCGGCTCTGATACCATACTGTAACGTTCCGCCTCTATGAGGCTGTGACACCCCAATTTTAAGAACAAAATTGGAGCACAATATATGTATGCCAGGATCAATTTTCATACATATATCCATATCATAGTAAATATCAAAACAATGCTTTATTAATAATATCGAACCTTGTTACATAAATGACCCTCGGGTCTGAAATAAAAAGTACAGACTCTCATGATAACGAACTCTAATGAAGACTCTGATGTAGATGCGGAAATCTGGACTCCATCTCCACAGGAAGGTCGACCGGGGGTAGCGCCATCCTAGTACAGGTCGTCAGGGTCGTAGCCTCCGTCTTCTGGATACTCCTGCTCCTCGTACGCGTAGTCTCCAGCGTCTGGGTGGGGTAGTAGGGGGACAAAGAGGAAGGGTGAGTACATCGAAATGTACTCCGCAAGTGTAGGAAATATATGCTTATGAGGCTTATAACAAAGGTAGGCTGACTTTGTTGACTCAAGCGCCTAAAGCGACACACCCTATTATTCCTATTAATCCTATGCACCTATTTACTAGGTTATAGCCACAGATACTGTAGAAAAGTAACAACACTCGGAGTCGCACCGAGCAAACCACACTCGGAGTCACACCGAGCAACCAACACCTGAAGTCCATCAGGCACCCGCACCTGAAGTCCATCAGATGTCCCGAACCCAAAACCAACCAGTAACCAACTAATCTCGAAGAAGTCCAAGCCCGCTCGTGACCGTGAGCACGGCTGATATATCAGTTTTACACTCTGCAGAGGTTGCACATCGTTACCCATGAGTCGTGCAGATCCCGTCACGCTAAACACTGCCGAGGTGCATAGCGGGTTGCACTGCAAGGCCTTTACAAAGCCCCCTCCAAGTCCGTTCCACACGTACCTCTAAGGTTTCACCCCGTACAAAGGTCTACGACCCCCAGGGCCCCCTCGTGAGCCACTAAAACAAACCCCGTGTGGACCCTCAACTTAGAGGTAACTAATTAATTAGCCAGGTCCAGCCCATCCAGATCTCATGGCTGCGCTGTTAAGCCGGGTTACAGGCTTCGAGAACCGGGTCCTAGGGATCCAGGCAGGATATGTCTAGCACGAGCCCCGAACCAAAAACCAAAAGCAGCTGCCGAGTCCCACGGCACAAAACCACCAGTACGGGTCCATCCTGCCGGATTTACCTAATAACCATGTTACTACAAAATTACCATGTCCACATTCGTTTCATAGTTCATTAATCAAGATCGTAAACATTTTAACTCCCATCCCAACCATGACTGCAGGGCTAAGCAAGACACCTACCCGAACATCCCAAAACAGGCGACAAGGATAATATAAATAAATTCTAGTAAACCCTAACATGGGATTCAAATTAATGACAAGCATGCATCTACAAGATCTAACTACTCTAGTACCAAAAGTAAAATAAAGTAGGTGCAAGATGTTCAAGGACACTTGCCTTCGGACTGGGTCGAATCAACTGGGTCGCAAGGATGGTCTGGAGCGTCCTCGTACTCCGCACTCTCTGGCCCAATCAACATACATGACACAATACATAGAAATAAATAACAGTACAACAAACAGTATGAAAACAGTAAACTAATAGATCTACTGCGTAGAGAACGAAATTATGAATCTAACGCAAGTTGAACGGGTCGAATCGGAGTTAAAACGCAAAAGTTATAAGCATTTGAATATGGATGGCAAAACTGTAAATCATTTGAACCCATTTTCGTATTTTAAATAAATCAAATCTGAATTTAAACGAGCTCTGGACTGGGCCTCATTTTGATAAAACTGCGGGGGCTAGGATGCGAGATTCCCCAGACACAGCGCACAGTTGCAATCGGACTGCGGGTTGATACGCAAAAAGAGTAAGGTCTCTTTAGCAAATGCGCGCGCGAAGGGGTATCCTCTGATCTGGATCGCCCGATCCAGATCGGACGGTCTAGATTAGATCGGGGGGGTGCGGCTGTGCAGTGGACCGTGCCTCGTTTCAGCGAAACTACAGGGGTCAAAATGAAAGTTATCTGAGACTCAGGGAATAGTGCTTGAGGACTGCGGGTTGGTTTATTAAGAAGTGGAGGGGTTTTCTGCAAAAGGACAGGGACAGGCGGTGTGGCTGCTGACCGTGCGTCACGTGCCTTCCTCCTATTGGTCCGGCGCACCACGCGTGCCGTGGACGCGCTGACGCGGAGGAAGTGGACCGAGTCCACGGCGCTGTGGACCGGGCTCATACCGGTTCGCGTCTGGATCTAATCCAGGCCGCTGGCGCGAGATCGGACGGCGCTGGAGGAGTGCTGGCGGCGGAGCGGCGCTGTGCGCGGCGGCGGGGAGCAGAGGGCGGCGGCGCCATGGATTTGGCTCGCCGGAGTGCTCGGGGAACGTCTTCGAGGCGTTAGAGACATGGGGGTTGGGTGGGATCGATAGAGGATCTTACAGCGGTCTCGGTGGAGGTGTTCTTGGCGCCGGTGGAGATCCGGAGACGGCAGACCGCGTGGTCGTCGCGGCGGCGGTGCTTGAGTGCTCCGGTGAGGTCGAGGGAGGTATGTTCCGGCCCAGATTCGCTTCGGGGTAGATCTCCTGGACGCGGCACGGCCCCGCGAGCTTGACGGAGGGCGGAGGAGAAGGGGTGGTAGGCTCTGCGGTGGACGGTCGAGCTCGTGCCGAGCTTCGGCAATGGCGACGGCGTGCAGGTGAAAGAGGAAAAGGAGAGAGTAGGGTCGCGGCTTGGGGATTTTGTAGATAGAGGGGAGGAGGTGTGGCGGCGCGCTACAAGTAGTTGAGCAGGGCCGGAGGGTTCGGAGGGGGGACGTTGCGAGCGGCGATGGCGTAGTCGCGCTGTGCGGGAGGCGCGCGCGAGGGGAAAGGGGTAAGCCCGACAGGTGGGGTCGGGTCGACAGTGATAGAGAGGAAGAGGACGGCGCACGCGTGGGCGGGGAGGAGGCGGCAGGCCGTGCGCGGGCCGCGGTGAGGGGAGGCGGGTGTGGCGTTGTGGGCCGTCCGTTGAGCGGGCCGAAGGGAGGAGGAGGGAGTGGCGCGGGCCTGGGGTGAGGGAGGGGTTCGGTGCTGGGCCAGGAGGCGCCGAGCAGGCCGGTTGTTGAAAGAGGGAGAGGAAAACGGGTTGGGCTTGGGTTAGGGGGAGAGAATGAGCCCTTTGCCAATTCTTTTTCCTTTTTGTTTTTACTTTACAATCCTTTTCCAAATTCATTTTGAAATCCAAATTCAAATCAGCTTGAAATCAAATAAATTTTTTAAGCATTAGAAATATTTTCCCTAGGTTTTGAAAACAAAATTTTGACTTTGAATTTGTAAAATTTTGTAAACCTTTTTTTATTTAATTTTGAAATAGAGTAAATTCGATTCACCCTATTCGGGTTTAATAAAATCATTTACCACACAATAAAATATGCAATGGCATGAATGCAACATGAAAATGAATAAGTAAATTTTATTTTCCTCCACTAATAAACTAGCCAACCTATTTAGTTTCTAAATCCTTTTATTAAATTGGGGAAAAATTTAATCAGGGTGTTACAAACCTACCCCCCTTAGAAGAATCTCGTCCTCGAGATTAGGAAGAGTCGGTGAAGAGATGAGGAAAATCTGCCCGAAGATCATCTTCTTTCTCCCATGTGGCTTCTTCTTCGGAGTAATGCTTCCATTGCACCTTGCAGATTTTAATCCTCTTGTTGCGAGTACCTCGTTCCATCGTGTCCAGAATCTTGATCGGCTCAGAGAAAGTCAAATCATCCCTGAGATCAAGCTCCTCAAGTGGCAATTGCTCCTCTGGAACTCTTAGGCATCTCTTCAGCTGGGATACATGAAACACATCATGAATACCTGCCAGCCGTGCAGGCAACTCCAGCTGATAAGCAACTGCACCTTTCTTGTCTATCACCTTGAAAGGGCCAATGAATCTCGGAGATAGCTTCCCTTTGACATTAAACCTCCGAAGACCCCTGAAGGGTGACACCTTCAGATAAACAAAATCCCCAATCTGGAACTCCAGCTCTCGTCGTCTGACATCAGCATAGCTCTTCTGTCTAGTCTGAGCTGTCTTCAGGTTGCTTCGGATCTGTCTGACCTGTTCTTCAGCTTCTTCTATAGACTCGGGGCCAAAGACCTTCCTTTCTCCAACCTGATTCCAGAACAGGGGAGTTCTGCACTTCCTGCCATACAGTGCCTCGAAAGGTGACATCTTCAGACTGGCCTGATAGCTGTTGTTATATGAGAACTCTGCATATGGTAGACTCACATCCCAACTCTGGCTATTCTGGAGTGCACTGGCTCTCAACATGTCCTCCAGAATCTGATTCACCCTCTCTGTCTGACCATCAGTCTGAGGGTGATAAGCCGAACTGAAACTGAGGCGAGTGTCCATAGACTCATGCAACCGCTTCCAGAATCTGGATGTGAACTGTGTACCCCTGTCAGATACTATGATCTTAGGTACCCCATGCAAGCAAACAATGCGGGACATGTACAACTCTGCAAGTTTATCTCCCTTATATGTTTCCTTGACAGGAATGAAGTGAGCAACCTTGGTCAACCGATCAACTATGACCCAGATAGAGTCATATCCAGACTGTGTCCTGGGCAAACCAGTGATGAAATCCATGCTGATCTCTTCCCATTTCCACTCGGGAATCTGCAGAGGCTGTAACAAACCAGCGGGTCTCTGATGTTGGGCCTTAACCCTCTAACATGTGTCACACAAAGCCACATACTCTGCTACTTCCCTCTTCATCCCATACCACCAGTAATACTGCTTCAGATCCTGGTACATCTTGGTACTGCCTGGATGGAGAGAGTAGGCTGAATCATGAGCTTCTCTCAAGATCAACTCCTTGATAGCCTTCACATATGGAACACAGATCCTGCCTCTGAACCATAAGACACCCTGATCATCCTCTGTGAACCCTGGGGCTTTGTCCTCCTTGATCGACTGTCTGATCTCCAGAAGATACTCATCAGTGAGCTGCCCTACCCGGATATCACGCTCAAGTGTCGAATCAACCTCCATGGCTACTGCATCAGTGTGGCCAAGAATACCCAAGTTGAGCTTCGCAAACTCCTCATGCAACTCGGGCTGCTGCTCCTTGATCTCAAGCACATTACAGTAGACCTTCCTGCTCAAGGCATCTGCAACAACATTCGCCTTGCCTGGATGATAGTTGATACTCAGATCATAGTCTTTGATCAACTCGAGCCATCTCCGTTGGCGAAGATTCAGATCTGGCTGGGTGAAAATATACTTCAAGCTCTTATGATCAGTGTATATCTCTGTCTTCTTGCCCATCAGATAGTGCCTCCAGATCTTCAGAGCATGAACAACAGCTGCCAACTCTAGATCATGTGTAGGGTAATTCAGCTCATGCTTCCTGAGCTGTCTCGAGGCATAAGCAATCACCCGACCTTCCTGCATAAGCACACATCCTAGACCTTGTCGCGAAGCATCACAATACACCGTGAAGTTCTTCTGGACATCTGGCATGACAAGAATAGGAGCGGAGGTCAATCTCGCTTTCAGCTCCTCGAAACCAGTCTGGCATTCAGGGGACCAAACAAACTTGGCACCCTTCTCAGTCAGTCTTGTCATCGGCTTCACGATCTTGGAGAATCCTTCAATGAATCTGCGATAATATCCCGCCATACCGAGGAAACTCCAAATCTCAGTGACGGTCTCAGGTACCTTCCAGTCCAATATATCCTGGACCTTACCTGGATCAACAGATACTCCACCTTCTGAGATGATATGCCCCAAATATGCAACCTTCTTCAACCAGAACTCGCATTTGCTCAGCTTTGCATACAACCGATGCTCTCTGAGCTTCTGCAATACTAAGCTCAGATGCTTCTCATGTTCTTCTTCAGTCTTCGAGAATATCAGGATATCATCAAGGAACACCACGACGAACAGATCCAAAAACTCCATGAAGACCTTGTTCATCAGATACATGAAGAAAGCTGGGGCATTAGTCAAGCCGAAGGACATCACTGTGTACTCATATAGCCCATATCGAGTTACGAATGCCGTCTTCGGGATATCAGCTTCACGAATCTTCAGCTGGTTATAACCTGTTTGCAGGTCAATCTTAGAGAACACATGAGCACCCTTCAACTGATCAAACAGATCATCAATGCGAGGAATCGGGTACTTGTTCTTGATGGTAGCTTCATTCAATGCGCGGTAATCAACGCACATCCGTAGGCCTCCATCCTTCTATGGAACAAAGATCACAGGGGCTCCCCATGGGGATGTACTAGGACGAATATGCCCCTTCTCTAACTGCTCTTGGATCTGCGTCTTCAGCTCAGCTAGCTTTTCGGCATCCATTCTATATGGTCGCCTGTATATAGGTGCAGTGCCAGGGACTAAATCAATAGAGAACTCAATCTCACGATCAGGTGGCATACCTGGCACTTTCTGGAAGACATCATGGAACTCCTTGACAACTCGGATATCAGGTACCACGACAGCCTCATACGCTCTGGCTTCTTCTATCATCTTCGTCGGTGCCTGATATACAATCTCCGGGCCATCTGGATGCTTCACTGTGATGATCCTCTGAGCACAATCAATAACCCCTCGATACTTGCTCAGCCAGTTCATTCCCAGAATGACATCTATCCCCTCAGAATCCAGAACAATAAGATCAGAAGGAAACTCTACCCCCCTTATGTTTATACTCAGCTCCCGACACACCTGTCTGGAAACCATCTCTCCTCCAGGAGATGTAACTATCAAGCCTCTAAGCATAGGTGAAACTGACAGACTACATGCTGATGCGAACCTTGCGGTTATAAAAGAGTGTGATGCACCAGAATCAAAGAGTACTGTAGCTGGATGGGAATTAACAGTGAACATACCCAATACCACATCTGGAGCCGTCTGAGCTGACTCTGCTGCGACATGGTTCACACGGCCACGTGCGAACGCCTGGGGCTGTCCTGCGGGACGGGACTGTGGTGGAGCTGGCTGCCTCAACGGACACTTGTTGGCGAAGTGTCCCATCTGGTTGCACTTGTAGCACGGGCCAACCTGACCTGCCCCCTGTGCTGGACGGGGCTGCTGCGGAGCTGGAAGACCCTGGCGAGGTGCCTGAGCCTGGCGTGGCTGCTGCTGCTGCTGGGGTGGAGCCTGGTACTGTGGAGCTGGGTGCCTGTACTGGGGAGCGGGCTGTCGGTGCTGGGGCAGCCGGTACTGCTGCTGCTGGGGAATCTGCCTGGAAGCTGAGGCAGGTGGAGCGTAGCGGGGACGAGCGGAGCTGCCGGAGGACTGTCCCTGGAACGTCATCTTCCTCTTGCGATCTGCATCGAGGTCCTTCCGTTCCTTCTCCACTGCGAAGGCACGGTCAACCAGCTTCTGAAATGAGGAATACTCATTTGAAGCTAGGGCATAGCGGAGTCCTGGGTTAAGCCCATGCCTGAAGCAGATAACAATTTTATTATTTATCAGGCAGCAAAAGGAATGAACAAGGGTGTATGAAGAATTTGTTAATATTAAAGAATGACAGAGATCTTGCCTGAAACACTCCTGCTTCTTGTCGTCCGTGTCCACGTCATCTGGGGCGTAACGGGACAGCTGGCTGAACCGCGTGAGATACTCACGCACTGTCATCGCGCCCTGCCTGAGGTCCTGAAACTCTCGGCGCTTCACCCTGATCTCGCCGAAAGGGACGTACTGGTCGCGGAATGCCTTACGGAAATCCTCCCAAGTGATCGAGTTGGCGTCCGTATGAGCTGCGGTGTAGGCAGTCCACCAGTTCTTCGCCGGACCCTGAAGCTGGTGCGCGGCGTAGAGGGCCTTATCAAGGTCCCCGACATGGGCAAGCTGCAACTTGCCTGTAATCGTCTCGAGCCAATCATCCGCATCCATTGGCTCTATGGCGTGGTGGAACACTGGAGGGCGCGTCGTCATGAAGCTCCTGAGAGTGTCATCCGGTCGGGGTGGCTGTGCAGCTCCTGCACCCTGAGCACCCTGAGCAGCCTGCGCCATCTGCTGCATGTGCTGCATCATCTGGGCCATGTTCTGCATCATCTGGTTCTGCACCTGGGCCATCTGGAGCGGGTCGTACGGAGGCGGAGGTGGAGGTGGATGAGGATGAGGCGGCTGGGTGCCACCTGCCCCGCTCCCGCCAGCGTTACCGGCGTTACCCGCGCTGCTCCTGGTGTCAACCATCTGTTACATTTTCCAGGAGTAAGAGTGAGATGTGATAGATAGATATATAACAACCCTAATTTGGTTAATTAATTCGATTAGTAAAACATTTTAACAAATGATGTCGCCGCAACCTGACGGTCGCAACACACCAACAATCATTACAAAGAACCAAAACATTACATATGCATAAGTACATGTCATTCAACGACCTACGAGATCACATAATTATGGCGGGCTTCTTACGAGTTTGGAGGACCTACTTTTAAACAAAATTTGAATTTTCAGCAGAGACAGGCTACAGAAGTGGGAAAAGGGGTCAGACTTTGTAAAAATAGTTTTGTAAATTCGACGACTGACTAGGGTAGCGTCCTACGGTCAACACGGCTGCGATACCACTCTGTGACACCCCAATTTTAAGAACAAAATTGGAGCACAATATATGTATGCCAGGATCAATTTTCATACATATATCCACATCATAGTAAATATCAAAACAATGCTTTATTAATAATATCGAACTTTGTTACATAAATGACCCTCGGGTCTGAAATAAAAAGTACAGACTCTCATGATAACGAACTCTAATGAAGACTCTGATGTAGATGCGGAAATCTGGACTCCATCTCCACAGGAAGGTCGACCGGGGGTAGCGCCATCCTAGTACAGGTCGTCAGGGTCGTAGCCTCCGTCTTCTGGATACTCCTGCTCCTCGTACGCGTAGTCTCCAGCGTCTGGGTGGGGTAGCAGGGGGACAAAGAGGAAGGGTGAGTACATCGAAATGTACTCCGCAAGTGTAGGAAATATATGCTTATGAGGCTTATAACAAAGGTAGGCTGACTTTGTTGACTCAAGCGCCTAAAGCGACACACCCTATTATTCCTATTAATCCTATGCACCTATTTACTAGGTTATAGCCACAGATACTGTAGAAAAGTAACAACACTCGGAGTCGCACCGAGCAAACCACACTCGGAGTCACACCGAGCAACCAACACCTGAAGTCCATCAGGCACCCACACCTGAAGTCCATCAGATGTCCCGAACCCAAAACCAACCAGTAACCAACTAATCTCGAAGAAGTCCAAGCCCGCTCGTGACCGTGAGCACGACTGATATATCAGTTTTACACTCTGCAGAGGTTGCACATCGTTACCCATGAGTCGTGCAGATCCCGTCACGCTAAACACTGCCGAGGTGCATAGCGGGTTGCACTGCAAGGCCTTTACAAAGCCCCCTCCAAGTCCGTTCCACACGTACCTCTAAGGTTTCACCCCGTACAAAGGTCTACGACCCCCAGGGCCCCCTCGTGAGCCACTAAAACAAACCCCGTGTGGACCCTCAACTTAGAGGTAACTAATTAATTAGCCAGGTCCAGCCCATCCAGATCTCATGGCTGCGCTGTTAAGCCGGGTTACAGGCTTCGAGAACCGGGTCCTAGGGATCCAGGCAGGATATGTCTAGCACGAGCCCCGAACCAAAAACCAAAAGCAGCTGCCGAGTCCCACGGCACAAAACCACCAGTACGGGTCCATCCTGCCGGATTTACCTAATAACCATGTTACTACAAAATTACCATGTCCACATTCGTTTCATAGTTCATTAATCAAGATCGTAAACATTTTAACTCCCATCCCAACCATGACTGCAGGGCTAAGCAAGACACCTACCCGAACATCCCAAAACAGGCGACAAGGATAATATAAATAAATTCTAGTAAACCCTAACATGGGATTCAAATTAATGACAAGCATGCATCTACAAGATCTAACTACTCTAGTACCAAAAGTAAAATAAAGTAGGTGCAAGATGTTCAAGGACACTTGCCTTCGGACTGGGTCGAATCAACTAGGTCGCAAGGATGGTCTGGAGCATCCTCGTACTCCGCACTCTCTGGCCCAATCAACATACATGACACAATACATAGAAATAAATAACAGTACAACAAACAGTATGAAAACAGTAAACTAATAGATCTACTGCGTAGAGAACAAAATTATGAATCTAACGCAAGTTGAACGGGTCGAATCGGAGTTAAAACGCAAAAGTTATAAGCATTTGAATATGGATGGCAAAACTGTAAATCATTTGAACCCATTTTCGTATTTTAAATAAATCAAATCTGAATTTAAACGAGCTCTGGACTGGGCCTCATTTTGATAAAACTGCGGGGGCTAGGATGCGAGATTCCCCAGACACAGCGCACAGTTGCAATCGGACTGCGGGTTGATACGGAAAAAGAGTAAGGTCTCTTTAGCAAATGCGCGCGCGAAGGGGTATCCTCTGATCTGGATCGCCCGATCCAGATCGGACGGTCTAGATTAGATCGGGGGGGGTGCGGCTGTGCAGTGGACCGTGCCTCGTTTCAGCGAAACTACAGGGGTCAAAATGAAAGTTATCTGAGACTCAGGGAATAGTGCTTGAGGACTGCGGGTTGGTTTATTAAGAAGTGGAGGGGTTTTCTGCAAAAGGACAGGGACAGGCGGTGTGGCTGCTGACCGTGCGTCACGTGCCTTCCTCCTATTGGTCCGGCGCACCACGCGTGCCGTGGACGCGCTGACGCGGAGGAAGTGGACCGAGTCCACGGCGCTGTGGACCGGGCTCATACCGGTTCGCGTCTGGATCTAATCCAGGCCGCTGGCGCGAGATCGGACGGCGCTGGAGGAGTGCTGGCGGCGGAGCGGCGCTGTGCGCGGCGGCGGGGAGCAGAGGGCGGCGGCGCCATGGATTTGGCTCGCCGGAGTGCTCGGGGAACGTCTTCGAGGCGTTAGAGACATGGGGGTTGGGTGGGATCGATAGAGGATCTTACAGCGGTCTCGGTGGAGGTGTTCTTGGCGCCGGTGGAGATCCAGAGACGGCAGACCGCGTGGTCGTCGCGGCGGCGGTGCTTGAGTGCTCCGGTGAGGTCGAGGGAGGTATGTTCCGGCCCAGATTCGCTTCGGGGTAGATCTCCTGGACGCGGCACGGCCCCGCGAGCTTGACGGAGGGCGGAGGGGAAGGGGTGGTAGGCTCTGCGGTGGACGGTCGAGCTCGTGCCGAGCTTCGGCAATGGCGACGGCGTGCAGGTGAAAGAGGAAAAGGAGAGAGTAGGGTCGCGGCTTGGGGATTTTGTAGATAGAGGGGAGGAGGTGTGGCGGCGCGCTACAAGTAGTTGAGCAGGGCCGGTGGGTTCGGAGGGGGGACGTTGCGAGCGGCGATGGCGTAGTCGCGCTGTGCGGGAGGCGCGCGCGAGGGGAAAGGGGTAAGCCCGACAGGTGGGGTCGGGTCGACAGTGATAGAGAGGAAGAGGACGGCGCACGCGTGGGCGGGGAGGAGGCGGCAGGCCGTGCGCGGGCCGCGGTGAGGGGAGGCGGGTGCGGCGTTGTGGGCCGTCCGTTGAGCGGGCCGAAGGGAGGAGGAGGGAGTGGCGCGGGCCTGGGGTGAGGGAGGGGTTCGGTGCTGGGCCAGGAGGCGCCGAGCAGGCCGGTTGTTGAAAGAGGGAGAGGAAAACGGGTTGGGCTTGGGTTAGGGGGAGAGAATGAGCCCTTTGCCAATTCTTTTTCCTTTTTGTTTTTACTTTACAATCCTTTTCCAAATTCATTTTGAAATCCAAATTCAAATCAGCTTGAAATCAAATAAATTTTTTAAGCATTAGAAATATTTTCCCTAGGTTTTGAAAACAAAATTTTGACTTTGAATTTGTAAAATTTTGTAAACCTTTTTTTTATTTAATTTTGAAATATAGTAAATTCGATTCGCCCTATTCGGGTTTAATAAAATCATTTACCACACAATAAAATATGCAATGGCATGAATGCAACATGAAAATGAATAAGTAAATTTTATTTTCCTCCACTAATAAACTAGCCAACCTATTTAGTTTCTAAATCCTTTTATTAAATTGGGGAAAAATTTAATCAGGGTGTTACAGAGGCCGAGACCACTTACATCTGGCAGCTTTTGTAGGGCATAGACTGCCCTCACAGACCAATACCAGTCTTTTCTACGCACTTTATCGTCACCCATGCGCACCCGGGAAGGACTTCCCGGTCGGTCACCCATCTTTAAATTTCTCTAGGCCAAGCATGTTTAACTTTAGAGTACTTTGGAGATGGGCTTCTGTTGACGGTCCTTACAGTCAATATTATACCATTGACTAATGCATAGAATGATATGAAATGAACCATAAAGCGTAGTTGTAGGGCTTGATTCTAACAAGTTCCACGAGTTCTGTTGTTCTCACTTGTTTTGCAGGGTTATCAATATTTCACCACATAAAAGTAACTCAAGTGATGAAACAGAGCACACCATTGCGAAGAGGTCATCGAGATGATTGAAATGGACATATGGTTTGCTACATTTAGAGTCCCAACGAGCGAGTCCTCGATGGATATGACTTGGAAGCTTCTAGAAGAACCCGGAGCACCAAGCAACATAATTCAGGGGCTAAACTAATAGATCCAATAGCTATGGCGAATTGCTATTCTCCAGGGTGTTTTCCAGCAAATGGAAAGAGGTAGAGACCTACTCCAACATGATGAATCACGTAAACAGATGGAAAGTCGTGTTAGGGCAACAGGAAAGGTTACAGAAGACACCACGTCGAAGGAGGGATGGGGTGGCCGCCAGGTGGGGCCAGCTGGCCCCACCCCTAGGCTGGCCGGCCTGGGTCAGGAAGGTCCTTGGCCCATCTTTGTGGAGAGTGCCTAACCCTTGACAAAATACCCGATACCCATTACCCGAACCTGAACTACCCGAATTACCCATTGCAATTTCGGGTAGTGACTTGAGATACCCAAAATTACTTTGGGTAGTTCGGGTAGCAAGCCCCGGTACCCGAATTACCCATATAACCCGATACTGTAGGAACGCATACTCAATCCTTTATTCCCTCCCCACCCTCCAGCACATAGACGAGAGCCCAGCAGCCCAACAAGAAAAGAAGAGGAGAGCCCATCGTCCCTAGCCCCCAGCCAGCCAATACCACGACCACACCGCACCCCGCTGCCGCACCGTGGCTCCGCGTCTCCGCGCGAGCACACGACTCTGAAACCTAGCGCTAGGGCGAAGCAACACCCAGCAGGAAGGGTAGCGGCGCCCTCACACTCCACGGTTCCACTGCTCGCCTCAGACCTCAGCCAAGCAAGCAAGCAGTCGTCGCCCTCGACAGCATAGCGCGCGACCCCTCCTCGATGACATACCAGCAAGGCAGCAGCAAAGCACCCAGCTGGCTAGCTCAGTGGAATCGTGCAAATTACTGTATGTCTGTGCAAATTACTGCTTATATTCTTTACACATTGTTGCTGAATTTCTGTGTTGTTTGCATTCTTACTTTGACTTCGGGTATATCGGGTATACCCGAACCCGAACCTGAACCTAAAATTTTGGGTAGTGATATTTTGGACCTAAATTCGGGTAGCGTTTTCTATTACCCGAATTTCTTATTACCCGAATTACCCGACCCAAATAATTTGGGTAACCCGAACGCCCAGGGTTAAGAGTGCCCGGCCTAAACGACCTCTACGACACATCTCAACCACTGTTTCAAGTCGGTTTGATCCGAGGGTTGCGGTTCATCTTTAGGGGCTATAAAACCAGACCCAGAACCCCCCTTGGGAGGCATCTCCATCTTCATCTTCATTATTCATCTACATATCGAAACCTAGGGTTTCAAGTAGAAGTGGAGATCCCTCTAGTTGATTTAGTTCTAGTTCTAGTTCTATTTCTAATTCTAGTTCTAGTTCATCTAGTTGTAAAGAGTTATCCCAAGATTAGACCTAGAAGATAAAGAGAGAGGTAGAAGAGGAGGATTAGAAGGAGCTCCGGCCTGTCGGATCTACTTCTTCAACTTGTACCTGCGGATTCAAGTTCATCAAGAGCTTGGATCAGGATATTCTTCGGTCATCATCTTCTGATTAGCACTAAGCATTATTGTTCTTATTATTTTTCTGGTTTGCAACTCTAATTAGAGTACTCTAATTCTAGTAGCTAGGGATTAGAGGAGTCGTTGTCATGTAAGCGTGGTGCTTAGACTCGATTATTTGCATAGTATACCCTATATTCCGGATCGTGTGGTAGCTCGCAAGGGTGACTCTTATAGCCTTGTTGAATCTTCTATAGTCCACCTCCCATCTATAGGACGAGCAGGAGTATATTACTTGGGAATAGTCATACTCTTGATGTGGTCTCCCAACGTAATCCACGATTGAATAATAATCGCATAGCTTCCTGAGATTAGAGCTGGTAACCCTAGTTATCCCCTTTAACTTTTGTGTTCTCATCTTTGTTAGTGCTCAGGGTTTAAGCAATAGACTTAAGACAATCATGTTGTTCCTTTGGGCTCGATATTAAAACTGGGTCTACATCCGGTGAAGTGCGGGTATCTAATCTGTGCGCTTGCAGATTCATCTCCTGTGTTTTGATAACATACCTAAGCCTTTCTAGTGTCGTTGCCAAGGTTAGGGCACATCTCTACTCTTGGTAGCGATGGTAGTAAGTGTCAACAGCTTCTGAAAAAAGAAGTTGCAACTTGTTGGTATGAGTATCCTATTATTCCTATTAAGCCAGGGACGGGATGTTACATCATCCCTTATTTATAACCTATTAAATTATACCCCTTCTACCCCTAGGATACAAAGAGAAAATTAGCTAGCCTAGGGGCATTCCAATTCAACCCTACAGGCTTCCCTTGATTGATAGTCATGTGCCTTTCTCATTGTTAGCTTCGCTGCCACGCAATCCTCATGATGCCGCCTCGTTCCTCTTTGGAACCTCTACTAGGTTTTGAGGCCCAAACTCAAAAACCGAGCACACCAGGTTCTGAGGCCCAAACCTAGAAACCATCGCAGATGGTCTATTGAGGCTCAACCACCAAACCCGCGTCGTAGAAGCAGCGTAGGTGCTACGCCCCATCTCCTGACACCGATGCCTTCGCCTTCCTCCCTGACTCGAACGACAACACTTGCATCTCCCATGCAAGCCTGTGTCTGGCCTCTATCAGGTGCCACGATGACATCGCCTTCCATCTTGACTCGATCAATGTCATCTTCATCCCCATGTACTCTTCCTTGTTGATGCCACATGTCAGCTACCAAAATTGGTCCTTTGGTCTCCTGGTCCATCAGTCCAAGCCTCACGTCCGCCCTTCACCACTCTCGGACCATCGACATGACATGTCTCCACATGATCTTCACCTCGGCATCGACCATTGCATCCGAGCTTCACACCTGCACACCAACATAACCAAGAGAATTGTTGCACACTCACAGCAACTCATGAGCCTCTTGATAATCACTCATCGTAAGGTCAAACCACAAGAGCATATATCAACCTTGTTTTCGCACCGAGCACTTCACTGAACTTGAGGTATAGACTATATTTAACTTGATGAACTGTTGTAGCACCAGCCCAGGGTCGGATGGGGTTGGGCCTAGGTTCTACACAGTGGCATGGGGAATAGTCAAGTGGGAACTGATGGAATTCATTCACACCTTCCATCGAGGTTCCATCGACCTAGAACATTGTCGATGATATGCAAAAGGGGTACCCCAAAACTTACACTTCGAAAAACTTATCCCTGGCAAGGCCCACGATTAGCCTTCCACCACCATACTAAAATTGACCCAAGACCCATTCCGAGATGGGTCGGCCCACAAACAAACCTCAAACAGCCCACCAAGCCCACGGAGGATTCCCCTTCAAGGCTACACCAGCACACCCTCGAGGCACGGTGACGAAAATTCCCCGAGCGAACGGGGCAGCCTCGACCGCCTCACCATATATCCCCATCGCCAAGCCTTCTAGGCGAAGGAAGCAAGCCTCGACCGCCCCATACCAACTTCCAGTACGACCCAAGGTGGATATAATACGCCCCACCAACTCCAGTCTAAGTCGCATGGCTACAGCACGCACCGCAGCGGGTCGTACCCCGGTCAAATCCACTCCGTCTACCCATACCCGGGAGACAAGTGTGATGTGCAGCACGGTGGCTCCATGTTGCACGTTGTGTCCCGTCAGACGCCTCCTCAAGGCATGTTTGTCAACACCTTTCCCGTATCTTCCAGAACACGCTCCATCCGCGAGGACCTCGATCGCCCTGCGCCTCTCGAACGCCTCCTCAAGGCGCCCCTCGAAGGCCTCCTGTGTGGCCCCGGAAGCATTAAATGTGCTCTACCAGCCCCCGTCCGAACCGCATGGCCACGACATAGCGCTACAACATGCACAACAGCGAGTCGTACCAAGGTTAAATCAACTTTAACCGCCCATCGTCAAGGCACCTCATTGATGTATTGAACGTCAACACGCACACCGCATTTCTCGGGGCTCGACCCTGCTCACATAAGGCTCAACTCCCCACCCCACAAGAGCCTCGATCACCTCAACAACTCCTTCGAGGGTCGCTTCACCAGGCTTGATCAACACTCCAACAGCACTCGATGCGACATCTTGCTACATGCTCGCGCATGGGCGTCGTCCTTCACCGACTTGACCAAGAGTTTAGCCATCAGGATGGGCACGCCTCTACAATGGCACCGACATAACCGGCAACGTCATTGCCAATGTGATCGTCAGCATCATCACCTACGATAGCCCTAGAAACGATGTAACCCTGGGCTTCCCCTTCGTCTATAAAAGGGGACGCTAGGGCTTAGGATAGGGCAGGCAACCAACCAGATAAGAGCTCAAGCATACTTGCTCACCACCACCACCTAGGACTTCAGAGCTCGATTCTCTAGTTCTAGCTCCCTCCTACGTACTTCCCATGCTTGTATTCGCCCCTGTACAAAGCGCTTCGGTGCAAGATAATACAGACTCCCCCCCGCTGGACGTAGGGCCTTCTCTTTCCCGAACCAAGATAGATCGTTGTATTCTTCCTGCATCACCATCCGGACTAGGGAGCACACACTCATAAATTTACTCATTGGTGTTGACCCCCAGGTCCCGAACACCGACAATTGGCGCGCTAGGTAGGGGGTCCAACCTCCTGCCTGACGGCTGCACCTCTTCATCGCCCTGAAGGCACGGCGTGTCCCCGATGTGGCCGGGGACCGCTCGCCACACCCAGGGGAGCACTCGGGGGCTTCGCATGTCCTTACCACGGATCTTGCCTCTTCTCAGGTCCTGCGAAAGGACCAAGAAGGGCCGGCATTAGAGAACACCTTTGTTCGCTGATGTTACGTCATACCCCGTTTCGTCTCCATGCACTGGGCTGCCTCTTCGTTCGCTGATGTTACGTCAGGCGGAGAGGAGCAGCCAGGGCTAGGAGAAGAAATGGGGGTACGGGGGAGGCCTGGCGCCATTCCCACTAAGACCCGCTGTTGAGCTCGCTTAGCCTACCGAAGACATGCTCGTCGGCCAGGAACCAGCACAGCGAAAAGAGGGTGTTGAGTGGAATGGAACCAACCGCCTACCCTCACGGGCTGCCTCAGAAGGTGGAGGAGGCTTTTCGGAAGATCAACGATCTGAAAATGCCTCCGACGCCCTCCGCGGCCTAACCGGGCGAGCCGAAGGACTTGCTGCTACCGGCAAGGCCTTCACCTGACTTGCATCACCACCGGCGAGCAGGTGCTACAAATCCAGTTCGCAGGGTCACCGTCCAAGTCGGGATCGGCGGAAAGGTGACACGCAGCAGGGCAAGGCGAGCCCCGCAGTCCCGTCTCTCCCTTCCTCGGACAATGAGAAAATCATCCACGGCAGTACGAAGGTCCCCGCGGCTCGTCGTTGTCGCTGGACTCATACTCGTACCCATCGTCTTCGCTCGCCACGACGACGTACGCTCCGCCCATGATTCTTTGACATGTTCAGCACACCGCCTTGGAGAGGGTGTGCTGAACGAGTCGAAGAAGGGGAGAGAAGAGGCCTAGCCCAAGGACGAAGTAGGCATCAACCCTGATGACCCTTCGTCGGTTTCAAAGAGCCGGGATCTCATGGATTCAACCCCGGGGTCCCACCGAATCCTTCTCTTTCTCTGCCTTGTGTACTCCTAGCATCGATCGTAAAAATGCTAGTTCTGTACCTCTGTAATATGAGAAAGGAAATAAAAGAGCTCCCTTCTTTCCAAAAGGGGTATTACTCAAATAACATCGGGAAAGATTACCTTAACCCGCAACGAAAAGGTTATGGGTAGACGCGGCTCTCGCCCTAGCCTTAAGTCAAAACTCCAAACGTGAACTCTCTCAAAGATTTCCTTGCTAAGACGAAAGTTTCCAGCGAGCCACCGCAAGAAAGACGTGTACGCCGAAAGGATGTCTTCGCCTGAAAGCAAAGTCTACAACGACAACGATTCACAAAGCTATGTTCCTTTCTTCTTGTAATCACACTCTTTTTCAATAACAAGAAAGACAACGCCTTGTGAAAACTGAAAATAAAAATCCTGCCATCCCACCTATGCGTGGCACGCCACTATTCTCGAGCCTAAGGAATGATGTCAACCGTGCCTTCTAAGGGAAGCCAGTCGAGGTTCGGCCGCCATCGCCCCCAGGGGCTAACGACACCCCCGGTTGAATTTAGAACACGGGTAGCACACTGAGTTCCCCAAGGTTCAAACAGGGGTTAAGGCAAGCGTGGGCGTGATGCTAGGACTATGCGGGCCTCTCCCCTTTCATCGTCCCTTGGGGCGGCAGAAAGTCGCGCGAAAAACTGAACGCAGCCCCGAGACGAGGGCAAGAGAGGGGAATGCTCGCATAATAAGCTTTTTTACTAAAAAAACAAAAAGAGTGCGACGATTTGGGAAAAAGACTACGCAATGGCATACTAATGCATGTTATTTGCAGGAAAATGCCAAATCATCTCGGTCTCCAACACGAGCTCAGGATGGAATCAAATCGTACGAAGACGGTATCACTACCAGATGAATCATTGTCGCCTCATCAAAGCCAAAGTACTACCCCAGACTGCCTTCGTATCCGCGCCTCCATAAGGACCCGGTATGGACCGGGTAAACCGGAGTACTCCACCCGGAAGCATATGGGTGCCCGCCGAGGGGTCTCCTCAGGTCGCTGACACAGCAGACGAGCTGTCACCATGCCCCGCTGACCGCTTAAGCACTAGCACCTCAAAAGGAGGGTTTGGTGGCAATTCGCTTACCATGAATCCCACGACAGCGTGATGCCTGCCAAAGACACTGCGGCGACAGCCTCACGAGCTAAACGGGGCTACCAGCTATCTCACCATCCGAGGCCTCGAGCTCTGGTCTCGGCAATCGAACCCACTTTTTGCTTCGTCCGAGCCCACTTATGCTGGCCTCGGGTGAGCCTCGCCCATCCGAGTGTGCCACGACGCTTTCCGCCGCACTCTTGACCGAAGGAGTTCGCGGGAGGGATGCCGAAGCTAGCAACGCCCTAAGCTCCTCGAGGCCTGGGAGCTCAACCATGCCCGATAACCCTCGAAGGAAGAGGGTCGAGCCCATCTAAGGGGACATAAAGCATTTGAGCAAGACCTCGAGCAGACTCGGCGCTTGCCAGCCCTCGAGCCTAAATACCAAACAAGTCACCACGAACGGGACGCGCATGCGGAGAAGGGCGCCCTCGGCAAGTCAAGGAATACGACGTCAGCAGTTCGACTCGCAAAGCTACGTTTTCTCCTTCCTAAAGCTATCTCCTCCTTTTTTACTAAATAGGGACAGGATAACACTTCGTGAAAACTAAACGAAAACCCTATCGACCCGCCCGTGTTCAATGCCTCATTGTTCTCGAGCCTAAGGAATGATGTCAACCGTGCCTTCTAAGGGAAGCCAGTCGAGGTTCGGCCTCCATCGCCCCCAGGGGCTAACGGCACCCCCGGTTGAATTTAGAACACGGATAGAGGACTGAGTCCCCTAAGTGTTCAAACAAACAACAAAGTAAACATGGGCGGAGCGATGGGAATAGGCGGGCCTCTTCCCTCTCGTCATCTCTCGAGGAGGCGGGCAGTCGCAAACAAAGCCTCGAGGACATGGGAAGGAAGCACCTGCATGATAACTTTTTTCTAATTAAAAATGGAATGGCACAAACCGCTCTGAAAAGAGCCGCCTCATAACATACTAATGCACCAGTTTCCACAGGAGCACATTTCGGAAGAGGGAGCACCGCGTCATGACGGATCATGCCTTCAGTCCCCCACGTCACGGAACAGAACGGCATGTGCCGAGGCAGTGGCTGACGAGAATCCCCGTGAACTGGGAAAAAGCCCTGCCAACGAAAGTTCCTAAGGTGAAAGGGCGCTTGAACGACATCGACCGGGTGACCGGTGAAGCAAAAACCCTATCCTCCTAGGAAACTTTCTCGCAAACAAACGCGAGAAAGGCTGAACCCTCAAGCCCCAACGAAAAGGCCCGAGGATACATGAATTCTAAAAACACGATCGACCTCGCTCGAGTCTACCTTCCGTCTACGCAGGTCGTAGGAATGCAAGAAGGCCAGGCGGCCGAAGAACGGGTGAATAAGTATTTATAGATTTTAACAGAGTAGAGGTCCCAGAGATGTCTCGCTAACACTGCTCGGTGAGCACACCAAGGTGCTCAACGCCCTCGCCAGCGACGCGGGCTCCGAGCAGCTCCAGGGCATCCGCTGAGACCACGACTTCGACCCCTCCCTCACCGGGACTCCCGGATAACTTGTTCTGCAGGGACCTCGGTGACTGCGGCTTCGGCGGCGTCGTTGAATTGTTCAATGAGCTCCTCGATGTCTGCTGCCCCGGATCGCTCCGGGAACCCCGCAAATAGATGCAGGTCACGCCCGGAATTGACCTGGGCCCCCGCCAGAGCCACCGCCGCGCCCCGATGAACACCATGCTCCACCGAGGCCCGGACACGCTCGGGCACGTCCTGAAGGCACTCCACGAGGTTGTAACCTCGGGCGCACACGAACTCCACGGCCGCTTCGGCAGCCGGGCGGAGAACCTGGAGTACGGCCTCCAGCTCGGCGACGCGACCGTCCACCGTGGCCAGCTGGCCACGAAGCTCCGCGGCCTCTTCCTGGATGGCGTCCAATGCCGCCAACGCCACCGAAATCGTGTCCTCCAAGTCACGGATCAAAGGGGGAGCCAAGGGAGAAGGCGAACGGCGGAATGGAATCGACCTCGACGTCGAGATGACCCTAAGGAAGACACGAAGAGCGTGTTCAGAACACTGATCGCAAGGCTGCAACAAAAAGAAGAAGCAAACAAACCCCGGGATGCGGCGGCGCTGCCCCGGACCTCCTAAGCTCGTCTGCTCGTCAGCAGGACGCTTCCCGCGATCCATGATGAGAAGCAAGGAGATTGCGCGAGGCGGCGGCAAGGGCGACGAAATGAGCTGGTCGAAAGCAGAAGCCTCCACCCCCCGAATTTATAACGAGAAGGGCTGGCTACTGTCACCCACCAGTCGCACGACCCTTGCGATCCCCTAGGGAAAATCGAAACGCCGCGTGACTCTTCGACCATCGCGCGTGCGTACGTGCGATGGGAAGGTCCTTTGGAAAATGCACCACCAGATGGCCACAGTTTCCAGTGGACTAGCCATCAATGCAGAGGAGACGAAGCGTCCGCTCCACAGTCGACCACCCTCGGTAGCGCGAGCGTATGCCACACTCTCCTGCACGCGTATCCAGGCCTCGACGGGCTTGTAAGGACTCATCAAGACTTCGAAGCACGCCGGTGCTAGCAACGCCCTAAGCCGCTCGAGGCTCGGGGGCTCGACTACGCTCGGCAACCCTCGACGAAAGAGGGTCGAATCCACTCGGGGCTCGACTACGCCCCACGACCTTCGACGAGCGAGGATCGAGCCCACTCGGAGGCGCCACGGCCCAAAAGCCATTACAAGTAAGTATCATTACCCAGCTCTAAATCAACTTAACCTTACAAAAGCATCAACTGCATTTTATTACGCATACGACAAACCATTTGAATCAATGTCCTCGACAGAGTCTCACCACTCCTTCGAGGCCTCGGGGGCTACCCCCGCAGGGAACGCTCGCGCGTCTCCCACAAAAAAATCACGAGTCACACCACTTGACTCGCGACTCGATCTTTAACCCCCGGCTCAAGCGCCAGCGCTCGAACCAGGGCTCGAGGGCTACCCCCACGGGGAACGCTCGTGTGTCCCCTGCAGAGCGGTTTTGGAGTACCTTACGTCCTCATGACCCCTAGCTCAAGCGACAGCGCTCAAGCCGGGGCTCGAGGGCTACTGTCAATGATATGCAAAAGGGGTACCCCAAAACTTACACTTCGAAAAAGTAATCCCTGGCAAGGCCCACGATTAGCCTTCCACCACCATACTAAAATTGACCCAAGACCCAATCCGGGATGGGTCGGCCCATGAACAAACCTCAAATAGCCCACCAAGCCCACGGAGGATTCCCCTTCAAGGCTACACCGGCACACCCTCGAGGCACGGTGACGGAAATTCCCCAAACGAACTAGGCAGCCTCGACCGCCTCACCATATATCCCCATCGCCAAGCCTTCTAGGCGAAGGAAGCAAGCCTCGACCGCCACATACCTACTTCTGGAATGACCCAAGGTGCATTTAATACGCCCCAACAACTCCAGTCTAAGTCGCATGCCTACAGCACGCATCGCAGCGGGTCGTACCCCGGTCAAATCCACTCCGTCTACCCATACCCGAGAGACGAGTGTGATGTGCAGCGCGGTGGCTCCATACTGCACGTTGTGTCCCGTCAGACGCCTCCTCGAGGCACGTTTGTCAACACCTTTCCCGTATCTTCTGGAACACGCTCCATCCGCGAGGACCTTGACCGCGCTGCACCTCTCGAACACCTCCTCAAGGCGCCCCTCGAAGGCCTCCTGTGTGGCCCCGGAAGCAATAAATGCGCTCTACCAGCCCCCATCTGAACCGCATGGGCACGACATAGCGCTACAACATGCACCATAGCGAGTTGTACCCTGGTTAAATTAGCTTTAACCACCCATCCCCAGGAAAGAGGGCGACTCATATGACGTTGTAGCACCATGCCGCGTACCGTCCCTCGTCAAGGCACTTCATTGAGGTATCGAACGTCAACACGCACCCCGCATTTCTCGGGGCTCGACCCTGCTAACATAAGGCTCTACTCCCCCCCTGAAGGACCGAAAATGCTATAGCAAGGCGACCAGAGGGGGGTGAATGGGAGCCTAAAAATTTCTTCTCGAAATTATGGCCTCTGTCCCAATAAAATCAACCCCGAAAGCTTCGGACTCAAACGTGGTGCCCACGACCCTCAGAAGGAGGGTGGATGATCCCTAGGATCACAGCGAGGCACCACACAAGAGTGCAAATCAAAACTCTCAAAACCCCAAGTCAAGTTCGTGCCTAAAAGACCCACTCCCAAACGTATATAGAGAGCTACGTCTGGATTCCTCCAAATACCGATGCTAACAAGTAGCAAAGATATGTAGAGAGGTTCCTAGGTGAACTCTAGAAGCAAACGAGAAGTCCGGAGACAAAGCGCAAAAGCTGGGAGAGCAAACGCACTCAACTGCGACCTACAGGCAATTCCCGGACTGTCCGAACTCTCGGTCCCGGACTGTCCGGTGTGAGCCGGACTGTCCGCCGCTAGGGGGCCGGACTGTCCGTCGGCGAAAAACCCAAAACCGAACTGTTCTGCTACAGCCCTGGACAGATCCCGGACAGTCCGCGGTTTGCACGCCAGACTGTCCGCGGTTCACGTGAACAGTGAACTCTGAGCGTCCGGTGCCTGCCCTGTGCAGCGTCTGATGAGGACCCCGGACTGTCCCCGGGTCCTGGCGGACTGTCCGCCGGCTACGAAGCCAAAATAGCAAAGCTCCTGCAAAGTCCCTGCTCGGGCCCGGACTGTCCGCGCCCAACACTGGCGGACTGTCCGCCGGTCACCCGAGGGGAAAACGCCTGAGGCCAACAGCCACTGCTCGGCTCAAGCCGCGATGCGCGGACTGTCCGCGGCCAAAATGGCGGACTGTCCGCGACCTCCCAGAAAGCGCAAAAACAGCGCTGAACAAACCCAAAATCGATTGGATCTACACCAAATCGAACGAGGCTGCAAACTAACTTCACCCAAGTGTTCCTCTATGTGTTGGGAAGCTAATCCTAGGATATCATCGCTTCAATCCAACTAAAACATGAGAAATTCGAAGAACACTAGAAAAGGGGAAGAACGAAGAACAAAAACGATTTCGGCCCGATCTACTTGTTCGTAAGGGTAGGGATGAATTCCTTTGGTGGAAACGTTCTCCTCACTTCAAAGAACAAGTTGATTCAAACGGAATCGCAAAAGACGCAGCGTAGAGGGAGATCGGGAGAGGGGAAAATCGTGGAGAAAAGAAGAACGCGAAGAACAAATTCAAAACGCGAATTCAACCACGAATTTGATCCTTGGATTCAGCAAGATGAATTGATTAAGCACTCGGTGTCGGGCTACAAGCCAATCCTAGCAACACAAAGCTTGGATGGCAAAAAACTCAAGAACAAGAGCCAACTCTCCCTAACCCTAGCCTTCTCTCACAGGAACAAAATGAGAGAGACACCACCTAGAACTCCCCAAGGATCGCGGCTGCCCTAGCAGCCCCCTTCATATATATAGGCGCACGTCCGAAGACCAAAACACCCTTACATTAAGCACTCAACCCAAATACCCCCCAGGGGTAAAACCGTCCAGACTTGACAGTTTCGATCCGACGGTCACGCCCGCACATCCGGTAGCTTCGCCTCGACGCGACCTCCCTGATGCCGCCACGTGCCGTCACGTCGACCACCGCGCCTTCCTCGTGGATAGCTTCGCCGCCGCGCCAGCCTCTCCACGCCGCCACGCGTCGACCGTCCTTTCGGACCACCCCCGGTTTTGAGGCCCAAACCGGTAAACCCGCCAGCCCAGGTTTTGAGGCCCAAACCTGGAAACCGTCCACCCCGAGTTTTGAGGCCCAAACTCGGAAACCCTCGAGCCCAGGTTTTGAGGCCCAAACCTGGAAACCGTCCACCCGAGTTTTGAGGCCCAAACTCGGAAACCGTCCACCCCAGGTTTTGAGGCCCAAACCTGGAAACCGTCGATGGTAGCTTTTTGAGGCTCAGCTACCGAACCCGTGCCGTAGACGGGATGTGGTTCGCACACCCCGACCACCGGCACCGATGCCGGTGCATGTCCAGCCTCCACGCCGGGCACAACGCCTTCGCCTTCCTTCTTGACTTGGCCGACGGCACTTGCGCCGCACGCAAGCCCGTGTCCGACCTCCCGCCAAGTGACACGACTCCAGTGTCTTCCTCCCGACTCGGCCGATGCACCGCACATCCCCATGTGCTCTCGCTCGCCGATGCCACGTGCCAGCTACCACTGCTGGTCCTCTGGCCCTCTGGTCCGTCAGTCCAAGCCTCACGTCCGCCCTTCACCGCTCTGGGTACATCGGCATGGCACGTCCTCCGCACGGCACGCCCATCCTTCACCGCTCCCGGTCCGTCGGCACGACACGTCTCTACTTGACCTTCACCTCGCCATCGACCACTGTATCCGAGCTCCACACCTACACATCAACACAGCCAAGAGACACATGTCGCACACGCACACCAACACAGAAACACCACACAACTCACGCCACCGGTTAGTCATAAACAATAAGCGCATAGCGAGATATGGACTAAACCGGGTAAAAGCCTCAAACCTTCCTCATCAAAGTCAATCATTCATCATATGTGTTCTCACCCCCCCCCCCGCAAGAGCCTCGATCACCTCAACAACTCCTTCGAGGGTCACTTCGCCAGGCTTGATCAACACTCCAACAGCACTCGATGCGACGTCTTGCTACATGCTCGTGCATGGGCGTCGTCCTTCACCGACTTGACCAAGCGCTCAGCCATCAGGATGGGCATGCCTCTACAGTGGCGCCGACATGACCGACAACGATATCACCAACGTGATCGTCAACATCATCACCTACGACAGCCCTAGAAACAATGTAACCCTGGGCTTCCCCTTCGTCTATAAAAGGGGACGCTAGGGCTTAAGATAGGGCGGACAACCAACTAGATAAGAGCTCGAGTTTACCTGCTCACCACCACCACCTAGGACTTCAGAGCCCGGTTCTCTAGTTCTAGCTCCCTCCTAGGTACTTCCCACGCTTGTATTCGCCCCTGTATAAAGCGCTTCAGTGCAAGATAATACAGACTCCCCCCCCCCCGCTGGACATAGGGCCTTCTCTTGCCCGAACCAGGATAGATCACTGTGTTCTTCTTGCATCACCATCCGGACTAGGGAGCACACACTCATAAATTTACTCGATGGTGTTGACCCCCAGGTCCCGAACACCGAGAAACATATTAACCAATTGTATGTGGTGTCACTGCCAAAGAAACTAGGAGCGACCTAAGTGGATTGTAACACCCAGGTGTTTAATTAATTAAAATTAAATAGAATTTAATTAAGAAATGGCCAAAATCCTAGATGGAGGAAAAATTCTAACCAGATGTTTGTTGCATTCATGTCGTTGCACAATTTTATTGGGTGAAAAGAATTTATTAAACTCAAATAGAGCTTATTTAGAAAATAAATAAAAGAGTTATGAAAAAATTTCAAAACTTAAACTCAAATTTTGTTTTCCAAAACCTAGGGAAAATGTTTTCAAAATTTTATAAACTGATTTGGTTTCAAATGGATTTGGATTTGAATTTGAAAGAATTTGCAAAGTTTGAAAAAGAAAAACAAAAAAGGAAAAGAAAGGCAAAAGGGCCTCAACCCTTCCCCTCTCCTTTCAGCCCGGCCTGCTCCACATCGCGCCCCAATTTCCCTTCTCCCTCTCCATTCCGCACGGGCTTGCCCCACCTGCTACCCTTTTCTATTTCTAACGCGGGTCTTTTTCCTCATCTCTCGGCTTGGGCCCTCTGCAAAGCCGTCAGCCTGATATCTGCCCCCATCTCCTCCTGTGCCATGCTGACCGCCCGCTCGGCCCGATGGGCACCGACATCTCCCCGCCTTCGGCCCGCAGCCTAGCCAGCCGCAGCAACCATGCTCGCTCTAGCTGACAGGCGTGGCCCACTTCTCGATTCAATGACGACTAGGACCCTAGTGTCAGGGTCGTCTCCTCCCCCGCGTCTCACGCTCACCGCATCGCCGCTGCTCTCTCTCTCGGCATGAGCCGGGCGCCCGCGCGACCTCACCCTCCCTTCTTTGTACCCCTCATGCGGCCAGACCAAGTCGGTTCGCTCCCTTCCCCTTGTGCAACCAGGACCCGTAGAGCCGCCATGGGCGGGGAGTGACCGTGCTCTCAACGCTCGCTTCGAGACCCCCCCCCCCTCTCCTTCTTAAGCAAACGCCTCTTCCCCTCGCACACCGCAGCCACCTCGCCCCTTTTCGAGTTCCCCCGCTCACTCCAGTGCTCAAGCCACACTCACCGGGGCCCAGACGCCCTCCCTCCGCGGCGCCACCCCTTCCGAGCCATCCCAGGCGGTGAAGAGCACACCGGCAAGTCCGCGGTGACATTTTCGTCCCCTCCGCCCTTTCCTTTATCCTAGTGGCCTCTAGCGTGATTCCAGCCGACGCCGATGAGCTCCCATCAAGCGGAGCCATGGCGCCGCCGCTCTGGCCACTGCCGCCGCCGGGTCCTGCACCCCAACCACCCTGAGCCATCCTAACCAAGAACAATAGCTAAGATTAAAACCCTCTAACAAACCGGTATGGACACGGTCCACTGATCCATGGACTCGGCCCACTGCCTTGCTCTCCCTCGCGGCCACAGCCCTCCGGTGCACCGCACCAACCCCTGCTCGACACGTGGCGCCACGTCAGGGGTCAAGACCACCTCAGCCGCTGCATCACTGCCACGCAGGTGCCACACGGCGTCCACGTCAGGGGCACTGACCGACCATGGCCAAATTGCGGAAAACACTCCCCACTTATTCGAAATAAACCTACAGTCCATATCTCCTGTTTATTGAGTCTCGGTTTTCTTCTGTTCTAGCCCCTTGTTTCTCCCAAAATGAGGCCTAGTCCAATTGTGTTTCTTTTTGTATTTTTATTTATTTAAAATCTGAAAATGAGTTTAAATGATTTACAGTTTTGCCATTGAACTTCAAAAGCCCATAACTTTTATGTTTTAACTCCGATTTGACCCGTTTAAGTTGCGTTGGGTTCATATCGACGAGATCTACGCAGTAGTATGCTTTTTAAAACATTTTCCTACTGTTTGTTGTACTATTATTTATATCCTTTGTATGTGTCATGTATTGATGTGTGGGCCAGAGAGTGCGAACTTCAAGGAGCCCCAGAACTAGGGCTTTGTTTCCGCCGATCCGACCTAGCCCGAAGGCAATTGTCCTTGAATATCTTGGTCCCGTATTTACTTAATTTTGGTATTATAGTAGAGTAGATCCAGTAGATGCATGTTGTGTCTAATTTGAATCCCATGTTAGGGTTTACTAGTTATTGCTCTATTTTCCTTAACACCTGGATTTGGGAATATGGGTAGGAGTCATGCTTAGCCTTGCATTCATGGTTGGGATGGGTTGATTATAATTAATAAACTCGATTAATGATCTATGGAATACTTTGGGATGGTAATGTTGTAGTATGGTGATCAGGTATACCCGGCAGGATGGACCATGTGGTGGTGTGGTTGCCATGGACTCGGCGTTACGGTTTGCCATGGACTTGGCATTGGTTTAGGTTTATGGTTTGTTATCCTACCTGGATCCCTAGGACCCGGTTCTTGAAGCATGTAACCCGGCAAAACATGCGGATACATGGGTGTATGCCGGATCTTGAGATGATGAGTGATTGTCAACTGGGATGATGCGCATGTTCTTTGGCTTGTGTTGTGCAGGTGTCAAGCTCGGATACGGTGATCAAAGGCAAGGTGAAGGTCAAGTAGAGACGTGCTATGCCGATGGACCCGGAGCGGTGAAGGGCAAACGTGAGGCGTGGACTGACGGACCGGTGGCCTGAGGATCGTCCATGGTGGCTGACAGCCTGGGACAACGACAAGTGAAGACTTGCGTGTGGACGGGGTGCACGGTTGGTGCATCCCTCTACGGCGTCGATTTGGTGGTTGAGCCACAGAAAAACCACCGAGTGGACGGTTTCCAGGTTTGGGCCTCAAAACCTGGGTGCGGTCGGTTTCCGAGTTTGGGCCACAAAACTCGGGCTGAGGACAGTTTCTAGGTTTGGGCCTCAATACCTGGGCGTTGACGGGTTTCTGAGTTTGGGCCACAAAACTCAGCCGACGGTAGACAGGTTTCCCGGTTTCGGCCTCAAAACCGGGGGATGGCCCAGGTTTCCCGGTTTCGGCCTCAAAACCGGGGGGAGGTCCGTGAAAATGACAAGCGGTGCTTGGCGACACGTGGCGGCATCCGGTGAGGTCGCGTAGAGGCGAAGCTACCCGATGTGCGGGCGTGGCCGTCAGATCGACTACACCTCGAGTTGGTCAGGAATACCCTTAGGGTTAGCCTGCTCTCTCATTAGCAGTAAGGTTAGAAGGGGAATAATTGTATTAGGCTATATAAGGAGAGGCCACCCCTCCCTCCAGACTATCTCAGCCATTCCTATTTTCATTCTACGGTTTCCTGCTCTCCCACATCCCTGCTGTAGCTACTGAGATCCGTAGAGACGGCTTAATCATACCTTTGTGTATTTGGATTTTGCGGAAACGGGACCGGATTCCCGTTGTCTCCTCGTGGGGATGAATTTCGGCTGGAAATTGAGGTTGTGATTCACGTTCTTGTGTTGTTCTTCGCGTTTTGCTTTTCTCCTCAAGTTTCCCGTCAATCGTTCTCTCTCTACGTTGCTCCGTTTGCAAAACCATTTGAATCAACTTGTTCTTTACTGTGAGGGGATTATTTTCACCGAAGGAATTCAACTCAAACTTCATGAACAAGTTGTTGGCGCAAAATGTGGTGCGCCGCGCCTCACACACAGCAAGCCGGAAAGCGTGACTTCAATCGGGTGCCCGGACGGTTTGAAATCCGGAAACGTGCCAGTCGGTTTGACCTGAAAAACCAACAAGGGATAAAACTGTGAGAATAAAACTGGAACATGCCGGGTGAGACCGGACAGTTCCATATTTACGGCCTTGAAGCCAATCACGACGGCACACAACTATAGAAGTTGTCTGTCAACAGGTTTAAAAGTCATTCGGCTAACTCTAAACATAAACATATGTAAGCAATTGGTTGCCGAACGCATATGCATGAAAAAGACATGCTTGGACGAGTTAGGACAAATTACGAATTAATGTGTAACCAAGCTCGGCAAGCTAGCCGAGTTTGGGTCCATGAGGAAGGAACATAAAAACAAACATGATCAAACCAATCTAAAACCTGCATCTGTCGCACGATACCTAGTTTTATCTAAGCTCGAACATGATTGATATGCATGAACCCACAACATGTAACAATCTAGATTAGAGATTAATTCGGCCATCATAGTCATGCAATTTATAAAGGATATCATGAAAAACAATGATTATTGGAGCGTAAGTAAACTTGGGACTCCTCTTTGATTCATCGATTTGGAGATAGGTTCGAGCCATGATCTCCTAGGAGTAGCTCACTATCCTCTTTGGGACTCCTCTTTCCAAGTTTGAGCCCTAGAGGTTTCGTTTTGGGAGAGATTGAGTCGAATCGGTGAACGAACAGCATTGCATCGGGGTGACCGGACTCTGGAGTCGGGCTGACTGGACGCTCGGGGCGAGTCCGGTCGTTGAAGGTCGTGTTTCTCAGTTACGTGTAAAACTGATCGGACGCATCAGTGCTTTGTCACCGGACTCACAGGTAGGACTGTTCACCGTTGCTACGCTGTGACCGGACGCTTAGTTCACCTGACCGGACGCAGCTCCTCACAGAGTCCGATCGTGAACAGAGAGCATCCAGTACGTGATTTTCTTGACCGGACGCGTCCGGTCCTTGTTGATCGGACGCATCCAGAGTCCGGTCAGTGCTGTGATCACTCGTTTTCGTCTGTATCTATCGCATTCGGGTTTTGTTTTGAGATTCGCTGTTTGCGTTGGATTCCCGACTCTGTGCTCTGCAAAAATTGAGTTTCCCGCTTTGCGAAAAAGCCTGAATCCCCCTCGCGTTGCTCTGGGGAGGTTGAGGTTACCCAAAGTTCATCATGTCACCAGTTGACTTGCGTGAACTTGGGCAAGTGAGCTTTTGTGGTGTCCCGCTGTGTTCCTTGGGAACATCCACCCATTCTCTTGGGTCGTGGACATCACCTGTGTCGGTTTTGTTCATGGGGTTGAATTTTGGGACAGAGGCCAGAGTTTCGAAAGAAAGTTTTAGGCTCCCATTCACCCCCTATGGTCGCCTTTGGTAGCACTTTCGGTCCTTCAAAACAGCGCAAACCATGAGGCTTATATGGCTCTGGGACTGGCTAATTAATTAGAGAAGCCTTATGTGGTTATTAGTCTCATATGACATGGGTACAAAGGCTTCTTCTACACAGGATACTGCTTGGTACGGGAGACCGGCTCCTAGGCTCGGGCGCAGACCTGGTGTTATTACGGAAGGTAGCTTCTATGTCGTGACATATGGAACTAATACATATAGGAGGACTCTTTGTAATGGCCTTGTAGTGAACCCTGCCCATCCACCTTGGAAGTGGGTCAAGAGGTTGGCCGCCTCAGGCACAAGCGCAACATGACTCATGGGTAAAGATGTGCAAACTCTGCAGAGTATTAAAAACTGATATATAAGTTGTGCTCATGGTCACGAGTGGGCTTGGACTTCTTTGAGATTAGTTGGGCGGTTACGAGTTCTGTTTCTAGTTGCCTGATGGACTTCAGGTGTGAGTTTGCTTGGTGGACTCCAAGTGTGGTTACTTGGTTGTCTCCAAGTGTTGGTTGCTCGGTGGATCTCCGAGTATAGTTATTGTTACTTTGGAGATTGTGGTTATAACCTAGTAAATAGGTGGATAGGAAATATGATTTAATAGGATGTGTCGCTTTAGATGCTTGAGTCAAAACAGAGTCAGTCTACCTTTGATATTAGCCCCATGTCACATATTTCCTACACTAGCGGAGTATATTTCGATGTACTCACCCTTCCTCTTTGTCCCCCTGCTACTCCACCCAGACGTTGGAGTCTACGACGCGGAGCAGGAGTACCCAGAAGGCGGTGGATACGACCCAGACGACTTGTACTAGGTTGGTGCTACCCCCGGTCGACCTTCCTATGAAGATGGCGTCCAGTTTCGACGAGTCTACATCAGAGTTAGTTTTAGAGTCTGCACTTTTCTTTTGGACCCGAGGGTCATTTTGTAATAATGTTCGAAATATTAATAAAGCATTGTTTTTTATATTACTATGATATCGATATATGTATGAAAATTGATCCTGGCAAACATATATTCTGCCCTAAATTTTGTTCTTAAAATCTGGGTGCGAAATGGATGCTTTCAAGCTGATTTGCCTATAGAACTGTAATATCAACATACTTACAAGCGGATTTGGATAAATGTTTGTTCAGATTCATAGACAGAACAACACTCCTTTTGGGACAAAACATTTACATATCTGGAGTAAGGCTTTTTGTAGTTGTATAATCTTTGTACCTTTTCATTTTAATAAAATTTATCATTAGGGGACACCCCTCCTAGTGTGTCATAGAAACAAACATTTATATTTGGGGTGACCAGAGGAATCACAAAGAAAAAAAGACAAGTATGAAAAGTGAACCAATAAGATAAATATGGGGATAGACCCCGGTTTCATGTGTCTCTGCCAACAGGGGACATTTAAACATAAGGATTTTTCTCTTGGTTTGATATCCAAATTTCTCACAAATTACAAAAAAAAAGACATTTACTTTACATTTTATCTTACTATTGTGGGGATTTCTTTTATTATTGTACTTGTACGAGTATAATAATATCTTTGCGGCCTCCCTTTTGTTGTCCACACACACGGTATATATAACATTCTACCTCCGTATAGGAAATAGAAAATGTTTTGGACATTAATATAGTCTCCAAAGTATAACTTTGACTCTCTTTATACTAAAAAAATATTTATCAAAAAGTGATATATATATATTTTTATAAAAATATTTTACAAGACAAATCCATTCATATGGTTTTTATATTTTTAAACTCAACAACTTAAAAGTTATTTATGATTTCTAATATTTGACGGGAATCATGTCCAAATCTATTTCCAATATAGAGAGAGCATATAAACATATAAATATATATATATATATATATATATATATATATATATATACACTACCTCCGTCCTTAAATAAGTGTCGTTCTCGCTTCCCGAGAAAAAGTTGCCGGCAATTATATATTAAAATATAATAATATTTATGCTAATTAATTAGTATGATCGGAAAGATCTTTACATCTAGTTTTTTAACAAAATTATTTGGAGATATAAATATTGCACATATTTTCTATAAATTGAGTCAAACATGTGGCACGCACACCAACGACGACACTTGTTTAGGGACGGAGGGAGTATATACTTTTGGAGAAAGCAAATTTTTTGTTTTCCTCGGAAAGACGACACTCTAGTGACTAGAGAGAGAGAGAGTCTGAGTTAGATACAGACAGAGATGGAGGTGGGCTGGTGGGACCCGATCAATGTCCGCGGGTTCCGGCCACGGCGAGGCCAGGGAGCTTGCTCCTCCTCTATTTAAGCCGGCGTCCTTCACTCGCTTGTCACTCACAAAGAAGCTAGGTGCGGAGAGCTTCAGCTCAACTGTGCTCATTCGTTTCTTCTTCCTCTTCTTCTTTATTTTTGGTGTTTGGCGTCCGGCGGCCTCTTTTTCCTGACGGAGGTGTGTCACCAGAGTCTTGCTAGCAAGGGCACTCTCTCTAGAGACTAGAGCTGAGCACCACCTTCCTGAAGGCAGCATGGTCTCCTCTGACACCATCCGCACGGCCATCGGCGTCGTAGGTGAGCAGTCACTACCTGCTTCTGCCTCGATCTGTGCTGCTTATGTGTTTTTTCTCGCCATGTCGCCAAGCTTAAAAATTGTGTGCTTCAATGCAAAGAATTATTAACTATCCGGAATTCTTGGAGCCCGTTCTAATCATTTTCCTTCTCGTGCTGCTAGTTCATAGTACTAGTACTAGTTTGCTAAGTAGTACAAATTAAAGTTGAATTGGTGATTTTCTTGGCACAGAGGACGGGCTATATATATTCACTTTTGGGTTTTTCTTTTGGGTATCTTGCAGGCAATGGGACCGCCTTGGTGCTCTTCCTCTCCCCAGTGTAAGAATCAATTCATTCGTTTAATTTCCAGATGAATACAAAACTCTAAATTAGCATCATCCAGTACGTACTAAGTGATGCACGTATTTAATTTAATTTATACATACAACGACGACATATACAGGCCTACGTTCATCGGCATCTGGAAGAAGGGGTCTGTGGAGCAGTACTCGCCGATCCCGTACGTGGCGACTCTCTTGAACTGCATGATGTGGGTGCTGTACGGCCTGCCGGTTGTGCACCCGCACAGCATGCTGGTGATCACCATCAACGGCACCGGCATGGCCATCCAGCTCGCCTACGTCACGCTCTTCCTCCTCTACTCCGTGGGGGCGGTGCGCCGTAGGGTCGTCCTCCTGCTGGCCGCCGAGGTGGCCTTCGTCGGCGCCGTCGCCGCGCTGGTGCTCACCCTGGCGCACACGCACGAGCGGAGGTCTATGGTCGTCGGCATCCTCTGCGTCCTCTTCGGCACCGGCATGTACGCCGCGCCGCTATCCGTCATGGTACGTGACGTATGTACTACTAGTATATTATTGCTATAGCTGCAACATGTGACTCGTGTGCGAGCAGCTTTCGACTCGGTTATTATGAATTATTTGATGGAGGTTTTTTTTTTTCGTTTTTTTGGTTATTATTAAACTCCTGTATAGTAGTGATTAATCTCCTGTTGTACTTACCAGTATTATTATTTTATTTTAGGCGGTTGCTGTTGGCGTCAGGAGATTATTAGGTTTTTTGTTCTTTAGTTACTACTCCCTCCATCCCAAATTATAAGGCATTCCAAGAATATTGGAGAGTCAAAGTTTTCTAACTTTGACCAAATTTATATAATAAGATAATAATATTTTTGATGTCAATTAAGTATAATTAGATTATTCATTAGTTATATTTTCATAATATGCATATTGAATATTATAAATGTTTGTGTTTCTCTTTATAATTTTGGTCAAAGTTAAAAAAGTTTGACTCTCCAAGATCCTTGGAATGGCTTATAATTTGGGATGGAGGGAGTATTAATGAGTGATTAATAAATTACAGTGGGTGGAATGGGAATCTTTCGTAGAAACGAAGTGGACAATATAATAGTTGTTTTAGATTCCATTTCATTGCGCACAGAGATTTTATTTTCTGGAGAGAATAAAACAATGCAGCCACACACACACGTAGTACAACCCTACTGTCATTTCTGTGACTCTGTATGTAGTGTTTTTCCTTTTTATCCCATGTTGATTGCACGGCTACTATCGATTACTGTAGTATGTTGAAGAGTGTCTTCCTATAATTTGATTCATTTGCAAAATATACCCATATTTTATTTTATTATACCGTACCCATGAACCACGATACTGATGATGCATGTTTCTTTTGATACTTGTATGACGATGCATGGATCAGAAAATGGTGATCGAGACGAAGAGCGTGGAGTACATGCCGCTGTTCTTGTCTCTCGCTTCCCTCGTGAACGGCATATGCTGGACAGCCTACGCGCTCATCCATTTCGACCTCTACATCACCGTAAGCAACTACTACTACGTACTACTCCTTAAGACCGTAGTATGTGTTTACCTAGCCGTAGTATGCCCGCAGGACGAGTAGTATTCAATTTTAGCGTTTACCTAGCCGTAGTATGTGTTTATATAGGATTCGGGCAGGGAGTTTTTTAAGACCGTGCCTCTCCTGCGTTCTGGATCGAGGAAACCGACAGGGAAGATAGAGAGGAAAGAAGCCATGCATGCATGTGCTCGTGCTCGGATCATCCCTGCACGACCTTTGGCTGCGCAAGCGGTCACATGTGATGCGAGACCTGAAATATGTGTGGCTCGGGACATGGCACGCACCTCCCCCCTTGGGCCCTTCCCTGTTCGTGACACATGTGGTGTGGCCGGATAACTCCACGTACATGTGCACCCGGCCGTGCAGCCAGCGGGCGCGCGGCAACGAGATGCATGCACAGAGCCACAGACACGGCCTCCCTCACAGAGTCACAGGCATGCAGTAGCAGCTAGTAGGTACTGTAGGCAAAAGTTGGCAGGAACAGAGAGACAGGCCAAGCTGGTACCCGGCTACCGGTACCGGCGGGCATACAGTTGCCGGCCCAAGGCCTGCTTTGCACCCAAATGCATGCGACGACACCACGCTTTGCACCTTGTGAGTCGTGTTCGTTTCGTGTTGGAGCGCCTGCCGCCCTGCCTGCCTGCCTGCCTCAACACAAGGCAATCCCGTGAACTACGACTAGGAATGATGCCCCTTTGTCTTTGGATCAATTCCCCGGCCCCTCCCCCCACACGCCGCATCTCATCTGATCGCCAACGAGCTTTTTGCCGTGCACGCTGCGTCCTCGTCCTCCGTCCGGCCAGAACCGCCACCGAGCCCGCCCGCCCAATCACATCAAATCAATGGTGGGCACGGTGCAGCCACGCCCACGCACGGCACCAACCCATCATCACAGCTGTGAATGTGATCCTGGCGGCCGCGCGCGGGCAGAGAGAACGACGGGGCGGAACCTGCTTTGCTTGCTCCAGCGCCCGGCCCTGCGCTGCATCATTGGTTGATGGCAACGTGCAACGATTACATGTCGCGGTCGCACAACTCAACACTGTCAATCATCAGTCTTAGAGCAGTTCAATCTATGGATTGCTCCGTTCCCATTTCCATCACAGGCGTCGGCGTCCCCGTCGACCGTCGTCCACTGCACTCAGCCAGTCAGCCATACAGTCGGTAGTACCGGCCGAGCACTGCCATGCCGCTGCACCGCGTCCATCCAGCAGCTCTCCTCGATCTGGTCGATGTTCCCAATGCGCGCGCCTTCAACTTGCAGCCGTCATCGTACCATAGCAGCGAAAGCTGCATACTAGTAGTAGTAGGTGCATCCGCGGACGGACGCGTCTGTCCCGTTCTACGGAGTACCTTATGCGTCTGACGACTGACGGCTTCGGCACGGTACTCCACCAACAGTACACGACAGACACCATCTTATCCGTATGCCGTAGGACACTGGCACCCTTCCCTTGGATAGATCTGCTGCGTTGCAGCCGCATGCCCCCCTTGGATCAGGCTACTAGTAGCGCGCTGGAGTACACTTGTACACCACTGTTTATGCCACCTGGTTCCTGGAATCTGTTAATTATGTTCACCTAACTCACCTCCACAACAGTATATTATTAGTCCTACACAGCTAGGTTCAATCAAGGCTAAACAAAAGACAGCACAATTTCTTTACTAACCAGGATTTGTACACACATGAATCTCTGTTAATTTTCTTCCTCCTCAATCTCATCACGTACCGTACCTGTACTTACTGATCATGCATGGCCGATTAATTAATGCTATATACATAGTAGTAATCATGATCCCTGATAGATCTTGCATTCATGCAGATCCCCAACGGGCTGGGCGTGCTGTTCGCGGTGGCGCAGCTGGTCCTGTACACCATCTACTACAAGAACACCCAGAAGATCATGGAGGCACGCAAGCGCAAGACGGACCAGGTCGCCATGACGGAGGTGGTCGTCGACGGCAGCGGCGGCGGCGGCGGCGGCAGGGCCTCCAACAAGAACAACGGCAACACCTACTGATGATGACAACTACAACAACTAGCAGGCGACCACACCAAGCACGCGAGATCGAGCTGGCTCCGCTACGCCGTGTGTATCTAGCACTAGCAGCGCGTCCTTCTTCCTGACGAAGGGATGATCGATGCATATATGCATCTTAAGCAAGCTGTCGTCGTCGTCGTCGTCTGTCAATTACTACTAGCTTTTACATTCTGCATGCTCTTCCTAGTAACGATACTTTTCCTGCTAATTAATATATGCTGAGGCATTTTGATCATATATATTGGAAGAATCACCAAAGTCATATGATAAATATCTTCTGCAGTTCAAATAGAAAATATATATAGGCCAAAGACAATAATATGCAAGACCCTGTCGCGCGGAAGATAAATACGTATGAGCAGAGGTCTTTCATTAGGATTTGACATTGACAAACACCATTTGTTTAATCAGGTAGGCATGCACACTGTCCGGTTGGGATATGACTATAGCCACTTGAGCTTTAGGCCACGTTCGCTCGAGCTAAAAGCCAATTTTAATCCGTAGAAGTCAACCGTGCAACAGTGTTTTTTCTTTCACGATAAATCAGTCATTTTAACATATCAGCCGACATATAAGTCCTGCCGAATGTGAGCCTTAATCAATTGACTATTAGGACTACGTACTTGATTATGTTATGACCTTGGCAACATGAGCTTAATGAATTACTACCTCCGTCTAAAAAAAACATGTAATTCTAGTACAGTGTCGTGTTTTACTACGTTAAGTTAAATATAAATACTATTCGCTAGAAATTTAGTTAAACCTGAACTACTTTTTCTGGCCTGCAGCCTACGGTTGCATGGTTTCCGGGACAGAGGGAGTACAAAGGTGGAACTCATTACAGTGTACTTCTTATACATTTCTTTATCATCCTACCCGTTTCTTCTTCTCTTGTCCATGATAATTCGAACACATCTGCAGAACCCTGTTTTTGTGCCCCGTCTGGATAATAAAAGGAAAAATATGGAAAATAAAACTACCAAGTTTTCTTTTGTTTAATGCTTCAAACCAAATGAAGATCGCTAAAAAAAAGTAACCTGCCTCGTGTTGACTAGCGATAACTTATGCTTTGATATGGACGTGCACACCAGTCGGTTTTCTTCTTGTTGTGACCACCTGGTCAATAGTGAGATGGACAACGACCATTAGCTTGTAAGGAAATTGTCACGACAGCAATCCCTGATGGTGGCATGGCCTTTGATTTGTGAGTCAGTTTCAACGCTGGCACAATTCGACTAAGACATGCCCATGACAGCAGCATGAGATCAACCAATAATTTAGGTGGTCGTGGCCTCGTGGACTGTCGACGACACATTTAACTATAGACTTTCTACGATCCGTCTGAATAATAGTGCTTTAAAAATATACAGTAGAACTCTAATTTTATTCCAAGTCAACGATTGTCGAGTAGTTGAGTAAGTGTTCGTTAAAAAGTACTAGTATTTATCATTTGAAATCATTGTACCACACACTATCACTATAGTACGTTCAAAAAACTGGAGGACAAGTTACACTACAGGAAACCTAGGCTTCACCGAGTGCCTGAGGCTTTGTCGAGTGCCAAATTTCGGGCACTGAGCAAAGGGCCTCTTTGCCGAGTGCCGGCCACGTGGCACTCGGCAAAGAGCAAACACAAGGCAAAGGATGCTCGGCAAAGAAAGGCACTCGGCAAAGGCACCTTTTTGCCGAGTGCCAGCCGGCACTCGGCAAATGTAAGTGCATCTAGCCCTAAGTGGGTTTTAGTGAATTGAATGACAACTCAACTAAAGGTCTAACGAGTTTGTTAAGTGTATCAAAGGTTCAACAAGAAAAGCAAACTTGATGGTATTCCACATAGTGTTGAAATGAAGGCCAAAATTGTGTATTGTTGTATTGGAAGATCATAGAAACAATCTTGTTCAAGCAAAAGACAACAATGCAAATAGAGTTGATGATATGGCTTCTATGTTGTGGGATATCATGGCATCATGAGAAAGCAAACATATTTGGCAAATGACAAGTGAGACATGGATTGATGATTTTGGAATGGTCTCAACAATGGGTTGCTTTTCATGAGCAAGAAGAGTTTGATAGTGAAATAGCTTTGATCAAGGATGAAGAATGAATCAAGAATGCATAAGTGAGGAAATACCAAGCAAAGCTGAAATGACAAAGGACACAACTCATATTGGATATAAGTCGGTCTCTACCTTGGTTTGCTTGTATGGATAATGATTTGGGAAATCACTTTGCATTGATTTGATCAAGCTAGAAGTATGAAGATGGAGATTGAAGTGAGTGTTGAGTGTCAAGCCAAAAGGAGAGGATATTAGGAATCGTGAATTGGCTTGACCATATTAATGATGATCCATATATCTCTATGTGAGTCAAACTAAAGCTTGATTGATCTCAACATGCATATCTACAAGATGTTCAAGCAAGGATCACAATATTGAAGAAATGGTTTTCAATGGATGCTCAATGTGATGTGACTTGAGTATGGCTTGATAGGGTGAAGATAGCAAGGAAAGGTCTTCGAGGTACTAAGCGAAGGTGAAGGTCAAGGAGACCGAGGTACTATGGCTAGGGTGAAGAAGAGAGTACTTGCATTGAGTCGAGGTACTAATCGAGCTATGAGGAGTCATATTATGTTGAGGGTCAAATCATTAGCGGAGGTGACTTGAAGCCATGGACTAAACTCACATGTGTTGGAAAGATTCAAGTCACAAGCTCAAGGGTGTGTTTGCTCAAAGAGATGATACAAGGATGATTGCAAACCTTTATGAAGTGATATTGAGAAAGAGGATAGTATAAGAAATGGTGGAACCCCCAATTACAAAGGAGAGCGACAATCGGCTCAAAGGTGTTTAATTTCTTTTATGCTTTGAATTTGAGTTTAGGAAAAGCCGCACTATAAAGGGGGATACAATGCACAAGCTTTTATGTGCAACTAAGTGCTCAAAAGTTCCACCAAACCATCCTCAAAAACAAGCCACAACAGCAAGCCTTTCATTCCCCATTCTTGGCTGGTTGTGTCAGAGCAGAAGTGCTGCTCTGCGAGCAGAAGTTCTGCTCGAGCAGAAGTTCTGCTCTGAGAGCAGAACTGCCGGGGAGCAGAAGTTCTGCTCTGAGAGCAGAACTGCCGGGGAGCAGAAGTTCTGCTCTGCGAGCGGCACTTCTGCGACTTAAAGTTACCGTTGGACAGCAGGGGGGTATATCCTTCTTCTCCCTGCCTCTCCCAACGGTCATCTCGACCATTCCCCTCCCAAGTGCGACCAGAGCAGCTCTCTCTCTCCCTTACTCTCCATTGGAGCCCCTCAAGCTTCTCCTTTGCTTCCCTTGCAAATCCATGAGAGTTTGACCCTCCAAACTGCATTAGAGAGCTCCCCAAACTGTTCTACAACTCCTAGAGCACTTGGTTCGCGTTGAAGCCGGTGGATTGTGTTTATTACTCTTGGAGCAAGGCTCCTAGCCGGCTAGGCGTCGCCCGGAAGCTTCCAACTCTTGTGTGGCAGCTCCGGGACGTTTGTTATCACCCAAGCAACTAGTAAGAACACTCTCATCTCAAGAGACTTGCTCTCTTGACTTGAGATCGAGGATAGGGTTGAAAAAGACCTAAAAGCCTTTGTGGCTTCCTCAACAACGTGGACATAGGCAAGCCTTGGTGGCGAGCTGAACCACGGGATAAATACCTTGTCTCTATTGTGCTCTCGTTGTTTGTATTGTTCTCTACTTTCATTTGTGGTGATTTTAGGGTTTGGCCCCGATCTATTTCATACAACATATTTGGCTTGGTTGAGTTGGTTCTGCAGGTTCAGGAAACCAAGAGCAACACTTCTATTCATATAGAATTGGTTTCCTGTGGCTAGTTTTTGAATTGCAGGCTCGGGCAGTTTGTTGGCGCGGCAGTACCGGGCTGAGGCCGGCAGTGCCGGGGTGCGGCAGTTCCGGGCTTAGGGCGGTAGTGCCGGGCATCTCTAACAAAGTTTTGAGCTGTGATTTTAAACAGGCCTATTCACCCCCCCCCCTCTAGGCGACATCAAGGTCCTTTCAATTGGTATCGGAGCAAGGCTCTCAAATTCGGGCTTAACCGCCTTGAGAGACGATGTCGACAAGTGAGGAAGTATCTCTAGAACTTTTACTTTCCGATGGCTCAAATTATGCATCTTGGTCCGCTAGTGTGCTTACTATTTTTAGGACCATGGGTCCTCATATCGAGCGGATTGTTGATGTAAGCATTTCACCTCCTAGTGATGATTTGACCTATCTATCTAAAGAGGAAGTGAAATGCTTACAATACAATGCTCAAGCCTCTAATGTCTTATTTAGTGCTTTGAGTGAAGATGTTCTTGATGCCGTCATATTTGGAGATGGTGAACCGCTTGAGGATGCTCATGTCATTTGGACCACGCTTAAAGAAAGATATGACAAGTCCAAATGTGATGAGAAGTTGCTCTCATTGGAGGAATCACTTGAGGAGTGCTCAACTTCACCAACAATTGAAGAGCCTCAAGTGATTCTCCCAAAAGGCCTAAGTGATCATGGCACAACCACTCCCTCACCGACATATGTGGAAGGTAATGAAATGGTTGGTGAGAACAAGGATTATACATGTGGTGCTTCTACTTCCTATAGTTCTTGTGAGGCTAACATTTTGAAGGAAGAAGAAGCTTGTGATCGATGGAGGCCAATTGATGAATCCACCTCACCGAGATGCTCAACTCTCTATGCCACTTCTCATATGGGTCTCATGGCAAATGAAGAGAAGAATGTGGCAAGTGAGAGTGAGAGTTCAAGTGAGAGTGGTAGTGAGAGTGAAGATGAGAGTGATAATGATGAGGTCACTCAACACCTTGCTCATCTAAGCAAGAAAGACAAGTTGATGGTGCTCAAGCTCATGGAGAAAATTAGTGAGCAAGAAGAATCACTTCACAAGCAAGAAGAGTTTCTTGTCAAAAAGATCAAATGCTTGGAGAAGTTGACCGAAAAGCATGAAAAGCTTAAGTACTCTCATGCTATTTTGGTCGAAAGGTATGAAAACTTGTCAATTGAGCAAACTCGTACTATTATCTCTCTATCTTGTGTTGCTCAATTAGAAGATGAGAATTATATGCTCAAGGACAAGTTGGAAAGGCTTACTAGCGAGTATGAGACTTTGCAAGAAAGTCATGATGGGCTCTTGTGCTCTCATGACAAACTTATGGATTCTCATCTCATGCTAGAGATTGATCATGAGGTTGTGATAACAATGGTGAAGTCATACCAACCTCACACCCACAAGTGCACATGTACACAAGTTCAATTTGATTTATCTCATGCTAACCCTTGTTGTTCGCAAGGAAATATGTCTTGTGTTGAGAATGTGCTTGCAGAGTCTTGTGATGACCTCATTGTGCAAGAGAATGATGAACTTAAAGAAGAGGTTGCAAGGCTCAAGGACTTGATTCAATTGAAGGGCGAGTGCATTGCTCAACCTTCTCAAGATAACCGTGAAGACATGGTGAAGAAGCTTGAGAAGGGATCAACTGCAGCATGCATGAAACCCCTTCAACAAGGTCACAAGTCCGACAATGGCAAAGCCAAGGAGCATGTTGGAAAAGTGTATTTTGTCCGTAGTGCGGAAGTGCCGCGCCCACCCACGGAAGTGCCGCGACGCGGTAGTGCCGCGCACAAATGCGGAAGTGCCGCACTTGGGCAAAACAGAAAAGCTCCCAAGGCCACCAAGAAAGAAGAGAAGGGCATGAGCAAGATTCAAGAGAAGAACAATATGGCTCATGTCAAGTGCTCCAACATGGGACACAATGCCTCGATGTGTTCCAACAAGGTTGATGACCAAGCCACACTTCCAAACAAGAAGATGAGAATAAGTAAGAGGAAGTGTTATGAGTGCAATGAGAAGGGTCATGAAATTGCATCATGCCCCTACATGAAGGACAAAGGCTTGACATCATCAAGTAAGAGGCTCACCGGTAAGGAAGCAAACAAGAAGCAAGATAAGAAGATGTCTTACAAGAACAAACGCCGCATTTGCTACATTTGCCGAGGAAAGGGACATTTAAGTATGGATTGTCCCATGGGTAACACTCCTAAGCTCAACTCATCAATTGATTTAAACTTGCTTAGGAGGCCCAAAAATGACACTTGTGCTAGAAAGGTGATTGGTTCACCATATACTAGCACAAAGGCCATTTGGGTGCCTAAGTCTCTGGTGACTAACCTTGATGGACCCATCTTGGTATGGGTACCAAATTGTGCTTAGTAAGTGTTGTAGGTACTTGAAGGTGATATGAAGCCTTGGGGTGCTTGAGTAACTTTTATTGAAAATATCATCTCAAGCTATCAATCTTATTAATATTGACTATTCTATCAAGATTGACCCAAGGATGAATTGATGGATATATCTCTAACTTCATACTCATCTCGGTAACAAGTACCTAACCCTTGCTAGCTAGCCACTTGACTTGTGTAGTCTCTAGTAGTTCACAAATATGTGTATGCTTATGAATTATTAGGAGTGGCTAGAGTACTTTGAGTTCAAATGAATCATCTTTCATATGATGCTTTTAATGGCTCTCTAGTAGAGCAAGATCTTATTCATGTTGTAGGTAATGAGGAACCACTTTGTGAGACAATCAAGAAAATGCCCATTGGTGATATAAGACCACAAGAAGTTCTGGGTACAAAGATAGGAGATCCTCAAGCTACTATTGCACCAAATTCCGCTGACATCTCTGATATGGTAGTACCATGCCTCAGAGCGGCAGTGCCGCGCCTCAGAGCGGCAGTGCCGCCCCTATGCAGATAGTAGTGGCTGAGATAAGTCCAAGCCATGGATGAAGTCTACAACATGATGATAAGCAAAGTGAAGATGAAGAAGCCACCTCATCCATTATATTTCAAGAAGGGTGGTAACAACTAAATCTCAAGTGCAATTTATTTCAAATCTTATCTCTTTGTGTCTTGTGTAGTCACTTAGGGAGAGAAAGCACTTGAGGATATGTATTGGTTGTTGGTCTTGGAAGAAAAGTATGATTGGAATTTCACAACAAGCAACATACATGACTTGGTGTTCTTTGTGGACCTTAAACCAAGAATTTCAAGAAAGCTCAAGTAGAAGCACTTATCACTCAAATCTCAAGAACTCTCTACTTAATGAAATCTTGTCATATGGTAGATTGGCAAATTCTCATTCTCATCTTATGGCCATCTACATGCTCAAATGGTTGTGAGTATTTCTTGGCATAAGTTAAATTTGGTTATTCTATTGTTGCCATGACCTAGACATAGAGTAAAATGCCATGTTCTTAAATGAATAGAGTGCTACGTGAGAAATTCAAATACTTAGAGCACTTATAAAAGGGGAATTTACTCTATGACTAGAAGTTGTGAGACTAACCATTTCTCTAAGTGATTTATGTAGTCTCACTAAATGAGAATGTGTTTCTTAAATAGAGTGTGCTATCATATCAATGCCATCAATCCAAAACTATGTGGTGTGTTCTCTCTAGTTAATTTTGGGTTGATTTGTCTATGTTAGCCACTCACCATAATATGGCTTAAATCTACCCTTTGGACTTAATTGACCAACCATGCACATTCACATTTCCATTCTACTCAAAAGAGTGTGCATGTGGCATTAAGGGAGATTTAGTCCATGTTATGAGGTTTCTCTATTTTGGTAGCCCATTTGCCTTCCACACATAAAGGGTTACTAAATGAGAAACTAGTGCTTGTGCTACTAATACCTCTTGTGTTGAGCTTATTCATAGGAAATCAATAAGAAGAGGTTGTGCTTATTCATTTGGATGCATCACAAGCCTAAAGGTTACTCTTCACCTAAAGCAAGATGAGGTTGGTAGATGTCGGAGTGTGTTGACTCACTCTCAAGATGTGGAGGCTCCTCATGTTGAAGATAATCTACAACCTACTGCTGATGTGTGAGCAGTAGTGCCGCTCAGCGGGCAGCACTGCCGGGCCACGGGCAGCACTGCCGGGCCACGGGCAGCACTGCCGCGCCATGAGCAGCACTGCTGCACACCTCCACACACAGCAGCTGACAGCAGTCCATTTTGTGGACCTAGAGCATGGTGTTGAGGTTGAGTTGGATATGCTATATTAGAAGAATTCACAAGACTTCAATCATTGACAAGAGGACTGAATGTTTTCATGGAGATTGATTGAGAAGAACACCAGTTTTTGGTTGAATTATGTCAGTTTCAGCAATGCAGTTTCAGACTTGAGCAATTTTGGTGAAAAATTGATTTGACTGACTAAATGGAGTCCAAATGAGCTGAAATTTTTACAGAAGTTAAAGGACTCATAGATGCAGCTCTGTACCAAATTTCATGCATATTGGCTTAATGGTCTGAGAGATATGAACTTTTCTCCAAGGAAGACAGAATCTGAAAAGTTGGATTGCAAGCAGCTTGAAGGAGTTTGAAATGAGTTGGAACATAGTGTAGACTTCTCCTTTGATCTCATATTGTTGATGTGCATAAGTGTGCTTTGTGTACTCTTGTATGCACAAATTGAGGGGGAGTTTACTTTCTATCTCATGAGACAAAATGCCTTCTCTCAAGCTCATATTATGTAATCTCAAACATTGGAGAAAGAAGAACTTCAAAGGAGGATGGATAGTTCCAATGGAATCTTTGGGTGCTCCAAAGACTATTCTTGGTCTTTATAAACCAAGTTCTCTCGGCTTAGTGTCGAATGGCCCAATTCTTTAGTGGAACATGCTTCTAATGAGTTGGAGAAAATAATTGAAGGGTGGACTCTCATTGTCAAATTCTCTACTCTAGAGCTCATCAAGTGCACAGGATCCATCCTATTGATCAACCAAGACCTTGTCAATAAAGAGTGGTAACTCCTAGTTCACAATTTGCAAATTTCATGAATTTTACCATTTGCTCTCTATGTGAGTTGTTTTAGGTAAAGAAAGAAATAGGAATCTATTATGGATCTTGGATGACCACAAAAGCTTCAATTCACCACATTTCATCAAGTGAGAAGTATGGCCATCCATATCATCAAGTCTCACTTATGATGGTCATATCAATGAAAATCTATGTGGTGATCTCTCTACCTAAGTGGTGGTATGTTCTCTTTGGCATAATTTCAATTGTTGCAAATTTGGTGTGCCTTGACCAAGATATAGCATGAACTCCTCTAGACTCTTAAAGTGATTCAAGTGCATTTCACAAGTAGTTCGAGTACTTGATGCACATATTAAGGGGGAGTCTATTCTATGTCTTGTGACTTTTGAGACTAACATTTTCTTCTAGTGAACTTGTGTAGTCTCTTGGTGAGAATGAGTTTCTCATGGATATGCTACATAGCCAAATCAATCCAAAATAGTAATGTTATCTCTCATATTCATTTGGATTGCAATTTTAACTCTTATGTAGCTACTCTCCATAATATAGCTTAAATTCCCTTGTTTGAACTTAATGGACCAAAAGTGCATATGTTCTTGCCTTCCACATATATGTATGCACTATCAAAAGGGGGGAATTCAGTCTATGTTATGAGGTTTTGCAATTAGTGATCTACATGCCTTCCACATCCAAAAGGGTCACTAGTTGTGAAACTCTAGCTTGTGCAATTTAATGCTATCTCTTGTGTTTGTGAGCATTTCCTAGGTGATACCTAGGTGAGATACAAGTATCCATTCCAATTGGCATCAACTTGTGAAGAATCCTTCAATTGGTGTCAAAATTGTGAAGATCATATTTCAAGTGGTATTGGTGGATAATCTTTCAATTTGGTATATCAAGTAATATATCTTCAATGGGTATCTCAAAATGATGACAAGAGCTAGTAATGGACTCTCAACCGAAATCAAGCACAAGTTTGTGATATCTCCTTGAAGATGATGAAAAAGAGAGATGGGCACAAATGAGATCTTATTGTTTAAAGAAGTGCCAAGCCCATCAAAGCACTAAATTTAAAATCATCATCATGGTGGAGATTATGAGGCTTGGAACAAAGGTATACCACTCCATGAACTCTTTATTACCTTTGTGCATCTAGGCCCTTACATGCTAGTGTGTGCATGTGTATGTAATATTTTGGGTCACACCATGAGTTTGTTCTTATGGTGACAATTAGAGAATGAGTTAGATATTTGGTTGATACCTCTTGTGGTGATTATGTGAGTTTGTCTCATGTTATGTCACCTATGTGAGGTATGAGCTAAATATGCTAACCTCTTGAGAATCTTGACTTAAAGTGTTGCATACTTTGTTTGGTAGAAAAACATAGAAGAGAAATCATATATGCTAAACTTTTACCTACCTCTATCCCTCACTTGTCTACCATCATTTCTTCCTTTTGGTGGAGAGATCCTTTTTGGAGATTAATGCCAAAGGGGGAGAAATTTTGGGGGACATTGTAAGGGAAGAGAGATTGATATGAGGATGGAAAGGGGTAAAGGAGAGGCATATAAGATTTATTATGTGGTGTGTGCAAGGATAATTTGATGCTCTTGACAAGAATCATTTATGCTATTGTGTGACATTCATGCCTTGAGTGCTTGTGCTTGTTTCTCTAGTGTTGGTCAGGCAAGTGCGGCAGTGCCGCTCTCTAGTGCGGCAGTGCCGCTCTCTGCTGGCCAGCAATCTCTGAGTGCATGAACTGTCTCATGAGCATCACGGTTATCATGTTGACACCTTGCACCCCACGAATGTTAAGATATAAGAGAGTTTTCACACTTTGTCTTAAATATGTGCATTTGGCATTTGAAGCCAAAATTTGAAATTCCTTTCAATGCACACATTTAGGGGGAGCTCACTATATCATAGGATTCAAAATCTTAATGTTTATCAATCTCTTGTAAGCTTTAGTTGTGTTGTCATCAATCACCAAAAAGGGGGAGATTGTAAGTGCATCTAGCCCTAAGTGGGTTTTAGTGAATTGAATGACAACTCAACTAAAGGTCTAACGAGTTTGTTAAGTGTATCAAAGGTTCAACAAGAAAAGCAAACTTGATGGTATTCCACATAGTGTTGAAATGAAGGCCAAAATTGTGTATTGTTGTATTGGAAGATCATAGAAACAATCTTGTTCAAGCAAAAGACAACAATGCAAATAGAGTTGATGATATGGCTTCTATGTTGTGGGATATCATGGCATCATGAGAAAGCAAACATATTTGGCAAATGACAAGTGAGACATGGATTGATGATTTTGGAATGGTCTCAACAATGGGTTGCTTTTCATGAGCAAGAAGAGTTTGATAGTGAAATAGCTTTGATCAAGGATGAAGAATGAATCAAGAATGCATAAGTGAGGAAATACCAAGCAAAGCTGAAATGACAAAGGACACAACTCATATTGGATATAAGTCGGTCTCTACCTTGGTTTGCTTGTATGGATAATGATTTGGGAAATCACTTTGCATTGATTTGATCAAGCTAGAAGTATGAAGATGGAGATTGAAGTGAGTGTTGAGTGTCAAGCCAAAAGGAGAGGATATTAGGAATCGTGAATTGGCTTGACCATATTAATGATGATCCATATATCTCTATGTGAGTCAAACTAAAGCTTGATTGATCTCAACATGCATATCTACAAGATGTTCAAGCAAGGATCACAATATTGAAGAAATGGTTTTCAATGGATGCTCAATGTGATGTGACTTGAGTATGGCTTGATAGGGTGAAGATAGCAAGGAAAGGTCTTCGAGGTACTAAGCGAAGGTGAAGGTCAAGGAGACCGAGGTACTATGGCTAGGGTGAAGAAGAGAGTACTTGCATTGAGTCGAGGTACTAATCGAGCTATGAGGAGTCATATTATGTTGAGGGTCAAATCATTAGCGGAGGTGACTTGAAGCCATGGACTAAACTCACATGTGTTGGAAAGATTCAAGTCACAAGCTCAAGGGTGTGTTTGCTCAAAGAGATGATACAAGGATGATTGCAAACCTTTATGAAGTGATATTGAGAAAGAGGATAGTATAAGAAATGGTGGAACCCCCAATTACAAAGGAGAGCGACAATCGGCTCAAAGGTGTTTAATTTCTTTTATGCTTTGAATTTGAGTTTAGGAAAAGCCGCACTATAAAGGGGGATACAATGCACAAGCTTTTATGTGCAACTAAGTGCTCAAAAGTTCCACCAAACCATCCTCAAAAACAAGCCACAACAGCAAGCCTTTCATTCCCCATTCTTGGCTGGTTGTGTCAGAGCAGAAGTGCTGCTCTGCGAGCAGAAGTTCTGCTCGAGCAGAAGTTCTGCTCTGAGAGCAGAACTGCCGGGGAGCAGAAGTTCTGCTCTGAGAGCAGAACTGCCGGGGAGCAGAAGTTCTGCTCTGCGAGCGGCACTTCTGCGACTTAAAGTTACCGTTGGACAGCAGGGGGGTATATCCTTCTTCTCCCTGCCTCTCCCAACGGTCATCTCGACCATTCCCCTCCCAAGTGCGACCAGAGCAGCTCTCTCTCTCCCTTACTCTCCATTGGAGCCCCTCAAGCTTCTCCTTTGCTTCCCTTGCAAATCCATGAGAGTTTGACCCTCCAAACTGCATTAGAGAGCTCCCCAAACTGTTCTACAACTCCTAGAGCACTTGGTTCGCGTTGAAGCCGGTGGATTGTGTTTATTACTCTTGGAGCAAGGCTCCTAGCCGGCTAGGCGTCGCCCGGAAGCTTCCAACTCTTGTGTGGCAGCTCCGGGACGTTTGTTATCACCCAAGCAACTAGTAAGAACACTCTCATCTCAAGAGACTTGCTCTCTTGACTTGAGATCGAGGATAGGGTTGAAAAAGACCTAAAAGCCTTTGTGGCTTCCTCAACAACGTGGACATAGGCAAGCCTTGGTGGCGAGCTGAACCACGGGATAAATACCTTGTCTCTATTGTGCTCTCGTTGTTTGTATTGTTCTCTACTTTCATTTGTGGTGATTTTAGGGTTTGGCCCCGATCTATTTCATACAACATATTTGGCTTGGTTGAGTTGGTTCTGCAGGTTCAGGAAACCAAGAGCAACACTTCTATTCATATAGAATTGGTTTCCTGTGGCTAGTTTTTGAATTGCAGGCTCGGGCAGTTTGTTGGCGCGGCAGTACCGGGCTGAGGCCGGCAGTGCCGGGGTGCGGCAGTTCCGGGCTTAGGGCGGTAGTGCCGGGCATCTCTAACAAAGTTTTGAGCTGTGATTTTAAACAGGCCTATTCACCCCCCCTCTAGGCGACATCAAGGTCCTTTCAGCAAAGAATGTGGCCCCAAACTGTGCCACGTGGTCGGGTCTTTGCCGAGTGCCACGTGGCCGGTACTCGGCAAAGGCACCTCTTTGCCGAGTGCCAGCCACGTGACACTCGACAAAGAATGTGGCCCCGAACTGTGCCACGTGGTCGGGTCTTTGCCGAGTGCTACGTGACCGACACTCGGTAAAGAGGGGCTCTTTGCCGAGTGCCGCCAGGCTGGTACTCGGCAAAGAGCTCTTTGCCTAGTGTTTTTTTTTGACGCTCGGCAAAGCCAGTTTTTAAATTATATTTTCAAGCAGTAAATTAATCCAAATGAAAAAGTTTTGTTTTGGTGATTTCTTCTTTTGACAAACTTAAAATAAATTCGTTCACAAATCTTATATATCTCTCCGGTAGTTTATGAAACTACAAGAGTGATATATAATGTTTGTCAATAATATTAGAACCACAAAGTCGGATGCACAAATGGTCAAACAACCAAAATAAACTTTGTAAATCTTGACAAGTTATGAAATTTTGTAGTTGATAACTTTTTAATTTGAAGTCATCTAGTTATGCAAAACTGCGTTCGAATTTGAAAATTTTAAAATTCGAATTTTTTAAAATACCTAGGATGGAGAAATGACCAAAATGAAAGTTCGAAAAGTTATGAAACTTTGGTTATGACAACTTTTTGATTTGAAATCATCTTGTCAACGAAAACTACGTTTCAAATTGTCAAATTTAAAATTCAAATTTTTATAAATGACCTCAGATGAAAAAACTACCAAAATAAAAGTTGTAGATCTCAAAAAGTTAGAAAACTTTGTATTTGACAACTTTTTTATTTAAATTCGTTTAGGGCCTCAAATAAGCAAGTTACACTCGGTTTAGTATAATATATGGGTAAGCGAAACAGAGATGGAACGTATATGTGTGTAGTGCAGTGGTAGAGGAGGCTCCGCGCGAACGAGAGGTTGTGAGTTTGAATCCTGCTGACTGCGTGAGAGAAAATTACGTGAAAAATACCAGGACTTGCGCGATTTTGAGGGAGATGGGTGGGCGCTGCCTAGTGGGCCCCTCCCCCGATTTAATAAAAGTTTTTCTCTATTTTTTTCGTTTTTTCTTTGCCGAGTGCTTTTCTTTGCCGAGTGCCACGTCAGCACTCGGCAAAGCCTTCGCCGAGTGTCTGATATTTGGCACTCGGCCAAGAGCCCTTTGCCGAGTGCTCTTCGCCGAGTGCGGCACTCGGCGAAGCCTTCGCCGACTGCAAAAGACTCTCAAAGAAGACCTATAGCTGAAAAAAAATTAACTGCGTCAAATAATAGAATAAATCTAAAAAATAAGTATAGGTTAAGTCAAGAACTTATACATATTGTGAGTTACGCTCAATTAGCAATCATTAATATTTATAATATGGGTCAAATAATATATATATATATATATATTACAAAATGTATTTGAGAACTACTCTAATACTCCTCTTTTTAAAAAATAGCACTAATCTCAAAGCAGCGCAATTATTTGTTCCTGTGGGCCCGGTTCATTGAACCCAGCCCTGACCACGTTTGGCTGTGTGTTTGCCAATTATCGTAGGATCGTATGTAGTGTCGCTGCATGTTGCACGGAGGAAAGTTGTCTTGAACGACCACTCCGTTTACTCGTTATTCGTTAAGTTCGGTTTTCCTGGAACTGGACGATCCACGTCTGGAACTGTACCAGTATTGTACAAATTTGTGAAAGAATCGTTTGACCGGAAATGAATACCAGATAACCGAACGGAGCCTAAGGAGACGACACCGACCATTCCCGGCGATTGCCGGAACGAGCAGTGAACGACATCACCTCTATCCCCTTCCTCCTCCTATCATCATCTTGTTCATTCGGTTTCTGCTCGTTTCTTGCTCTCGTACAACGTCAAGCGGCGAACCTATCCTATGTCCGACGGCGATGGAGATGGAGCAGAAGAGAGACGGCGGGCTCACGAGCTGCACGGCCATAGGTAGACCAACGACATGCAGCTCTCCATGGACTCGATCGAGAGGATATGGTTTGCTCAGCTCCTTGATTCGACTCCACACGCCTACGATGAGTGTGTTGTGGGACCCCGGCCCAGTATATATATGGACCAGCTCAACGACTCGTCGATCGTCGTCCAGGAAGAGATCCACCTTGCTGCACGAGCATCCGCGCTGGAAGATGACAGCATGCGAAGAAATCCGGCATGGCATGCACGAGCATCCGAGTTGTTTTATGGTGTGCTTGGTTCGTAGAATCAAGTCATGCTTCATGAGGTGATGCATCATGAGTTCATCCCATGAATTTTGGTGGAACCAATTCATTCCTCATCCATATACTAATTATTGGCTTATGAGGAATGAGGTGGTGATGTATCAACCCATTCCATTCCACCAACCAAATAGAAAAAGTAAGGAGTGAGAAGATGATAGACCACCTCCTTCCTCAAACCAAATCTCCCGACGCTGTCTTCGTCTCTGTCTACGGTCGACGAGGGAACAAAATGCACCCAAGAAAGGGGATCTAGAAGATGCGTTCGGCTTTGGGTCAGGGTGGTCAGGGATCGACACGAGTTTAACTTGAACGGGCCAGGCTCAGGCTCAGGCTCAGGCCCACGCGGGTCCTAGGAAAAACAATTAAGAAAAAAAATAAAAACAACTATTTAGATATGTTGCTTTAAGATCCCTATTATTCTTATAAAGAGGAGTATTGGAACCGTTCTCAATATATTTTGTTCTATTTTTATAGCGTATTTATTTGTTAGGGTCATAAATATAGATACTATTTTATATATTCCTAGTCAAACTTAAAGAAAAATTGAGTTCTTTTAAAACTAGAACATAATTAACATTCCAAACTTTTGGAACCAAGTACAATGGGAACACTGTTCCAGCGTCCATTCACCTCGTGCTGTCTGGTGCTGCAACAGTGGTCGGTTGATGATGGCAGTGGCTAACATAATAATAACATGTTGCTTACCCACATCAATCAAGAAATTGACAGACAAAGCAGCCGCGCTAACCATCCAGAGACAAAAAGAAGGGGTGACAGGACCGGCCAAAGACGACGAACATTGGATTCTGTTTTTCTGTGCTCTGCGGCGAATGCCCAAGAGGGATGAATGAAACCGCTCATGGATTGTTGGTTCCGCAGAGTAACTGATCATGCTCGTTTTTGTGCAGTCAGTCAATCTCAGCCAGAAGAAACGAATCTCCATCGTTGGGATTTGGACATGGCGCGGAATAATTGCACTGTTAACATCGAGTACACACAAGCAGTGATACCGTCTAATTGTCTTGCCAAATTGGACTTGGCGATTTCAGTCCAGTCCAGTCCAGCTTCTTCCTTGTAGATAGAAGGGAAAAAAAAAGGTTGGGATGGATGGACGCTAGCTTCAACAACCCCGTGAACCTACTGCGTTCGGTAAGGCCGGTGGATGAATCCTAACTACGACCCATGTACAATCACGATCGCCGCATCCGATAGTTCAGTCATGAATCCTCACGCGTGTGCACACGCACGCATGGTCGCGGTGGTGGGCAGGACGTACGGGACGTGGCGTGCGTGCTACGGGGACAAGAACGCCTACCTACGCAGCTACGCCATCGCACCCTAGTGCTAAGCTGCCGTGGGGAATCGATTCTGGAATGCACACCAGGCCTGCCGCCCGGCATTGTATGAATCATGATTCCCACCACGATGTGTCATCCAAAGCATGCATTTATCTGAAACAGAATTTCGGTTTATTTGTCTTTAAAACTGTGAGTGACACTATGGAGGCTAAAATCGTCATTTATTTATGAACGTAACAACCACCTAATTAAATGTAATCAGACGAAAAACAGAAGTTTCATTTTGAAGGATCAGAAACGGCAATCAGAGAAGGGTGAATGATACCCGCTAATTTCTTTTTCCAAAAACTACAACCACTATCCCAAAAGATCAACCCCAAAGCCAAGAATCACAAACGTGATAACCACAACCCAAAAGATTAGGTAGATGCTCTCTAATAACACAGCGTGTGACCACAAGGCAAGTGGAGCAAGCACCGAGAATGTTTGAACTTCCGAAAAACGAAACACTCCACCTCTATGGAGAACAAAGAAGTGTCCACCCTAGAATACTCAGGCTAAGTGGTGGTAAAAGTACTTTAGAAATATGCTTGCAAAGTCAACAAACCTACTGAACTGACGGATCTCAAATCGAAGCTCAAATGAACAAGCTACGAACAAAACAACGTGGAGCCAGAGAGCATTGGACTCTCAGTGTGTCCGATGCTTACACACTGAACGCGTCCGATGCGGATTGAGCCACCTCCATGTCCTCTCCAGCTACCACTACACCAATGGGACGCCTCCTCCGCTAAGCCCTTGGTAACATCTCTCCTCTCACATCCTTTCCGCTATCTCTCTTTCTCCCGTACGTGTTCTGGTTTGTTTATCTCAAATGTAAGTGAAACCATCCGCTAGATCTATTCCTAGTGATCCTAAGAATCTAACAATCTGGTCATGCAACCCTGCTCGCAGGGGCGAATCTACGTGTATCCAGCTGACCCCGATAACTTGCTAGAAACATACTTAAAGTTCTTTAATCCATCTGCAAATTACTCTTTTAAATAGAGAATCAACAAGTTTTTGACCCCGTTGCTTAGTCCTTGAACCTAATAAAAAGATATCCTAGATCGCTCCTGCCTGCTCGATCATGAGGTTGGAAGTTCATCGAGTGAAAGCACAACAGCACGTTTATATTGGGTTGGGTGTGCTAAAATTTCACGTGCATGCAAGTCACTGTCTGTCCGGTACTAAACAACAGGCTAAGGGAACGCGCTGCTCCTTTCACTAACCATGTACCAGGCAGAGGTCGGCTGAGTGATGCGATGACTGACAGGGTGCTCGTTTTCTCCAATAATTTTACACCAAGAAAGAATTTGAAGGAACAGCGCACCAGCAGTCCAGTAGAAAGAAAATAAAACAGGTGTAGATGCAAATTCACCCCAGGTGATGACTAATGGAACGAAGCAGCGTTCATGCATGGCTCTTGTTTCAGTTTCACACAAGCGGACTGAAAAAAGTTGTTTGAGATACATGCAATCGGCTCTGAAGATTCTGAGCCCAGAAGGAACGCTTTTCTCACTCCTATCCTACCGACCAAGCCTACCACCATCACCACCACCACTAGTAGTACCAATAATCGTGGTTGAATACTTCAACTCAACCCGGATAGGATGACGCGTACGGCGGCAGCCGGCAGGGAATTTGTTCTCTAAGCACAATCTCTCTTGAGTTGAGACAAAGACGAGCGAGGTGACAACACCACCACCCCCTCATGACATGAGTCACGACTCACGAGCCTTTTGGGATTTGGAGACGGAACTATGCCAAGCCGTTGAGACACGTGAGAGGTTAATTTGGTCATATCGGAGATATATAATTTGGTAGTAGATAAGCAGGTTTTAATGCGTATAAATTAATTATAGAATAGTATTTTTTTTCTCACAATAAGTTAAACGTACAAATAAGCAGAAGCTGTTTTAAGTCCTGATGAAGCTCTATTCGGTGCACACCTGTGTTAGCACAACAGCAGGAGGGGGAAAAGCCGACGGAGGCCGGAGGTAGGGGGAGGCGAGAGGCGAGGAATATTTGGTTCCAATTTAGAGTTTCTGTTTTTCGATCGATCATCCAGCACACAGACACAAGCTTTAAGCTACACAACCCATTCCGGGCCAGCAAACTTCTTGTTGGGCCGGGCTTGGCATCTTGGCATCGGACCATCTCCAGAGCCACCTGGACCTTCTTGTGCAGCCACGGCAGGGAGCCCAGCTGAGAAACAGCTGTTGCAGCTGCAACAACGGTTCCCACGTCGAGAGTTCCAGCGGCATCAGGGACCACTTGACGAGGACCTGCTCCACCGGATTGGGGCCTTCAGACCAACGACGTTGGAGAACACGCTCTGGAACCTGAAACTGGGAAAAGTCAGCGGGTAAAGAAGAGGCCACCACTTGCGTTCCCATGGTGCGCTTGAGCTGGGACACATGGAAGACGGGGTGGACAGCCACAGAACTTGGCAGCGCCAATCTGTATGCCGCGGCACCCACACGAGCCAACACCATGAAGGGTCCGAATAACTTGAAGGACAATTTGTTGTTGGAGCATCTGGCCACGGAGCACTGCACGTATGGCTGTAGCTTAAGGTATACGAGATCACCCACTGCGAAAAACCGCTCAGACCAGATCTTATCAGCTTGACGCTTCATCCGGGCCTGAGCTCTGAGCAAGTGTTGATGCACCAAAGATTGCATAAGAGCACGCTCCTCCAGCCATTGAGTGGAAGCTGGAATTGTACCAAAACTCATCCAATGGAAGCCACAAACTCCAACGACTAGGGCAGGCATGAACAAAGCAACGTAAATAAGTCTCGAGGCATTGGTTGACACACTGTCTGACCATCGGTCTGCGGGTGATACACAGAACTCATGCGAAGAGAAGTTCCAGCCAAAGAGAACAGGAGCTGCCAAAACTTGCTTGTGAACACCCGATCAAATTTAGTGTACCTTCCACCACCACCAAAATAGCATTAGCATGGCCACAAGGAGGCAACCCTTCGACGAAGTCCATAGATATGTGTTCCCAGGATGACTTCGGCACCGGCAAAGGGCTAAGCAAGCCTGGATATTTGGAACAATCTGGTTTGGCCTGGGCGCACACGGAGCATGACTGCACAAACTCTCGAACATCCGCACGCATCCTTGGCCAGTAGAACAGCGAGTGAATCTTCTAGAAAGTGGCTAGAATCCCAGAATGACCGCCGACCGGGTTGCTATGCAGTGCAGTAATGACTCGCTGGTGGAGAACACTGTTGCTGCCTGTAACACCCTGATTTAAAATTTCCCCAAATTAATTAAAGAATTTAGAAGTTAAATAGCTTGGCTATTTATTTAGAGGAGAAAAATAAAATTTATTTATCATTTTCATGTTGCATTCATGCCATTGCATATTTTTATTGAGTGAAAAATAAATTTATTAAACCCGTATAGGGCGTATCGAATTTATTCTATTTAGAAAAGGAATAAAATATTTATGAAAGTTTTCCAAAATTTAAACTCCAAACTTTATTTCAAAACCTAGGGAAAATATTTTGAAAAGTTTTGCAACTTGATTTGATTTCAAATTGATTTGAAATATTATTTCAAATGAATTTGAAAAGAATTGTAAACTCAAAATAAAAAGAAAAGGCAAACTGGATCTGTCTCTCCCTCCTTTCCATTTCGGCCCAGCCAGCTCTCCCCTTCTTCCGGTCTTCCCTCTCCTCTCCCACGTGGGCCACCAAGCCGGCCCGTCCCCTCCCCTCCTCCCACTTCGCCTTGGGCTGAGCCCAACCGCGCACGCCGGCCCGCTCCTCACCCGCGCGCAGCGGCCGCGCCCCGCGCTTCTCCCTTCTCTCGCTGACTTGCGGGCCTCGCCCGTCAGCCGCGGCAGCCGCAGTGCCACCCTCCCTCTCTCACCGACAAGTGGGCCCGCGTTGTCGGGTCTATCTCTTCCCCAACCTCCCGCGCGGATTCGCCCCTTTCCGCACCAGACCCCCTCCGCCCTACGCACACGCACACGCGCTCGCGCTCAACCGCACATCCCCCGATCCAATCCGCTAGCAAGATCGCGCCGCCTCCCATACCCTCTGCCTACAAGAGGTCTTGCCCGTGCCCCAACCCTCTTTTCTCCCTCACGAAGTACACAGCCGCCGCCACTCTTGCCATTGCCGAGCTCGGCAAGCGCTCGACTCCACCGCAGAGACCGCCACCGCCCTCCCCTCCGCACTCCGTTGGACTCACTGAGCTGCGTCGCGTTCGGAGAGCTCCTTTTCGGTGGACATCGACGCCCGGGGACGTCTCCGACCTAGCTCCGAGCCGCTGTCGCCACTTGGTCATCGATCCACCTCAACTAGACCATCACCGGCGACCAGATCAACACCCACGCGCTCTCTGTAAGCTTCTCGTCCGATCCCACCTCCCTCCTAGGTCTCTACTAGCCCCTAGGGCCTTTCCGAACGCTCCGGCGAGCCTCTCTCATGGCGCCGCCGCGCACAGTCCTTGCGCCGCCGCCCTCGGCCTCGCCGGTGGCCAAACCCCGCCACCCTCACCATCCGATCCAAAACGGACAGCCTAGATTAGATCCAGGCGCGAATTGGTATACACCAAGCTCATCACGCCGTGGGCTCAGTCCACTTTGGCTGCGTCAGTAGGTTCACCACCCACGTGGCACACCGGGCCAATGGCCATGTTCCACCTGGCTTCCACGTCAGCGCCACCACACCGCTGCACAGCGCCACCACCACTTTTGTCCATGAGCCCCTCACGTTTCGTCATACCAACCCGCGATCCGGATCAACTGTGCACTGTGTCTTGCGCAACTTTCACTTTAGCCCCCAAACTTCTGCGGAAACGAGGCGCCGTCCTCTGGTTCACAGCATCACCATAGACCGAGTCCACCGCGCCGGCCCTGCCTTGTCCACAGCACAGTCGGTGAACTTGTCCAATCACGCCGCACCACGTGGCGCCCAATCTGCACAGCGCGGACCGGCTTCGGCCAAATTGCTGAAAACCCCTCGGTCTTCTCCGAAACCAACCCGCACTCCCATCACCCTGTTCAATGAGTCTTTATAAACTTGCGTAGCGCCCCCTGATCTTTTGGAGAATTGAGGCCCGGTCCAGCGCCATTTTCTTTTCAGTTTTCATTTATTTAAATTGCGAAATTGAGTTCACACTATTTACAGGTTTGCCATCCAACTTCAAAACCCCATAACTTTTGCGTTTTAACTCCGTTTTGACCGATTCAACTTGCGTTAGATTCATAATTTCGTTCTCTGCGTAGTAGATCTGTTAGTTTACTGTTTTTGTACTGTTTGTTGTACTGTTATTTATTTTACTTTGCATGTGCCATGTATGTTGATTGGGCCAGAGAGTGCGGAGTTCGAGGACGCTCCTAACTTTTCCTGTGATCCTGCAGATTCGACCCAGCCCACAGGCAAGTGTTCTTGAACATCTTGCACCTATGATTTATTTTACTTTTGGTATTAGAGTAGTTTAGATCCTGTAGTTGCATGCTTGTCTTTCAATTGAATCCTATGTTATGGTTTACTAGATTTTGCTCTATTATCCTTGACACCTGTTTTGGGATGTTTGGGTAGGTGTCTTGCTTAGCCCTGCAGTCATGGATGGGTTGGGAGTTAAATGTTAATAATCTTGATTAATGATCTATGAAACAATGTGGACATGGTAATTTTTGTAGTAACATGGTTATTAGGAAAATCCGGCAGGATGGACCCGTATTGGTGGTTTTGTGCCGTGGGATTCGGCAGATGGTTTTGGTTTCTGGTTCTGGGCTCGTGCTAGACATATCCTGCCTGGATCCCTAGGACCCGGTTCTCGAAGCCTGTAACCCGGCTTAACAGCGCAGCCATGAGATCTGGATGGGCTGGACCTGGCTAATTAATGAGTTTCCTCCAAGTTATGCTACACGGGGGTTGTTTAGTGGCTCAAGAGGGGGTCCCTGTGGACGTTGACTTATGTACGGGGATGAAACCTTAGAGTACGTGTAACACAGGCTTGGAGGGGCTTTGTAAAGGCCTTGTAGTGCGACCACGCTAAGCACCTTGGCAGTGTTTAGCGTGATGGGGAACGCATGACTCATGGGTAACGATGCACAACCTCTGCAGAGTGTAAAACTGATATATCAGCCGTGCTCATGGTCACGAGCGGCTTGGACTTCTTCGAGATTAGTTGGTTACTGGTTACTGGTTCGGGTCATCTGATGGACTTCAGGTGTGGGTGCTTGGTGCGACTCCAAGTGTTGGTTGCTCGGTGTGACTCCGAGTGTGGTCTTGCTCGGTGCGACTCCGAGTGTTGTTACTTTTTCTACAGTGTTCGTGTCTATAACCTAGTAAATAGGTGCATTGGATTAATAGGATTAATAGGATGTGTCGCTTTAGGCGCTTGAGTCAAACAAAGTCAGCCTACCTTTGTTATAAGCCTCATAAGTATATATTTCCTACACAGGCGGAGTACATTTCGATGTACTCACCCTTCCTCTTTGTCCCCCCTGCTACCCCACCCAGACGCTGGCGACTACGCGCACGAGGAGCAGGAGTATCCTGAGGATGGTGGCTACGACCCTAACGACCTGTACTAGGATGGCGCTACCCCCGGTCGACTTTCCTGTGGAGATGGAGTCCAGATTTCCGCGTCTTCTTCAGAGTCTTCATAGGAGTCAGTTATCATGAGAGTCTGTACTTTTCTTTCAGACCTGAGGGTCATTTATGTAATAATGTTCGAGATATTAATAAAAGCATTGTTTTGATATTTACTAAGATGTCGATATATGTATGAAAATTGATCCTCGCATACATATATTGTGCTCCAATTTTGTTCTTAAAATTAGGGTGTGACAGAGTGGTATCAGAGCCGTGTTGACCGTAGGACGCTACCCTAGTCAGTCGTCGAATTTACAAAACTATTTTTACAAAGTCTGACCCTTTTTCCCACTTTTGTAGCCTGTCTCTGCTGAAAATTCAAATTTTGTTTAAAAGTAGGTCCTCCAAACTCGTAAGAAGCCCACCATAACTATGTGATCTCATAGGTCGTTGTATGACATGTACTTGTGCATATGTAATGTTTTGGTTCTTTGTAATGATTGTTGGTGTGTTGTGACCGACAGGTTGCAGCGACATCATTTGTTTAAAATGTTTTATTAATCCACTTAATTAACCAAATCAGGGTCGTTATATATCTATCTATCATGTCTCACTTTTACTCCTGGAAATGTAACAGATGGTTAACACCAGGAGCAGCGCGGGTAACGCAGGTAACGCTGGCGGGAGCGGGGCAGGTGGCAACCAGCCGCCTCATCCACCACCACCACCTCCTCCACCGCCACCGCCGCCTCCACCTCCGCAGCCGTACGACCCGCTTCAGATGGCCCAGGTGCAGAACCAGATGATGCAGAACATGGCCCAGATCATGCAGCACATGCAGCAGATGGCCCAGGGTGCTCAGGGTGGAGGAGCTGCACAGCCACCCCGACAGGATGACTCTCTCCGGAGGTTCATGACGACGCACCCTCCAGTTTTTCACCATGCGATCGAGCCGATGGATGCTGACGATTGGCTCGAGTCTATTGCGGGCAAGTTGCAGCTTGCTCATGTTGAGGACCATGAGAAGGTTCTCTACGCCGCGCACCAGCTTCAGGGCCCAGCGAAGAACTGGTGGACTGCCTACACCACCGCTCACCAGGACGCCAACACTATCACCTGGCAGGAGTTCCGCAAGGCCTTCCGCGACCAGTGCGTCCCCGCCGGCGAGATCAGGGTGAAGCGCCGAGAGTTTCAGGACCTCAGGCAGGGCACGATGTCAGTGCGTGAGTATTTCACGCAGTTCACCCAGCTCTCCCGTTACGCTCCGGGTGACGTGGACGATGATGACAAGAAGCAGGATTGCTTCAGGCAAGTCTTTTCTTTTGTCAATATCTTTTCACTAACCCATGATTCATACCTTCATACTTCTTTCTGGTCAATATCTGTCAAGTAATTAAATTGTTGTCTGCTTCATGCATGGGCTTAACCCTGGACTCCGCTACGCCCTGGCTTCGAATGAGTATTCCTCATTCCAGAAGCTGGTTGACAGTGCCTTCGCCGTGGAGAAGGAAAGGAAGGGCCTCGATGCTGATCAAAAGAGGAAGATGGCCTTCCAGGGACAGTCCTCTAGCAGCTCCACCCGTCCCCGCTAAGCTCTACCTGCTCCAGCTCCCAGGCAGATTCCCCAGCAGCAGCAGCACTACCGGCCGCCCCAGTTCCGGCAGCCCGCTTCCCAGTACAGGCACCCAGCTCCACAGTACCAGGCTCCACCTCAGCAGCAGCAGCAGCCTCGCCAGGCTCAGGCACCTCGCCCGGGGCTTCCAGCTCCGCAGCAGCCCCGTCCAGCACAGGGGGCAGGTCAGATTGGTCCTTGCTACAAGTGCCACCAGATGGGACACTTCGCCAACAAGTGTCCACTGAGGCAGCCGGCTCCACCGCAGTCCCGTCCCGCAGGCCAGCCCCAGAGCTACAATCGTGGTCGTGTGAACCACGTTGCGGCGGAGACAGCTCAGACAACACCAGATGTGGTGTTTGGTACGTTCCTTATTGATTCACACCCAGTTACAGTCTTGTTTGATTCTGGAGCATCTCATTCTTTCATATCAGCATCCTGTGTATCTAGATATAACATGCATAGAGTCTTGATGCAAAAGAGTATGAGGGTGAACTCCCCTGGAGGAGAACTGATATCGCGGCATGTATGCCCAAGTGTGAGCTTGCACATAAGGGGGGTAGTTTTCCCCTTTTCCCTCATCGTTCTGGATTCCCAAGGCATTTATGTTATATTGGGAATGGACTGGCTACACAAGTACCAGGGCGTCATTGATTGTGCTCAGAGGCTTATCACAGTGAAGCCTCCAGATGGGGCAGTAATCGAGTATCAAGCACCGCCGTAGTTGACTGAGACAGCCAGAGCTTATGAGGCCGTCGTGGTACCTGATATCCGAGTGGTGAAGGAGTTCCCCGATGTCTTTCAGAAAGTGCTAGGTATGCCACTTGATTGCGAGATTGAATTCTCTATTGATTTAGTTCCTGACACTGCACCTATATACAGGCGACCATATAGAATGGATGCCGAAAAGCTAGTTGATCTGAAGACACAGCTCAAAGAGCAGTTAGATAAGGGGCATATTCGTCCTAGTACATCCCCGTGGGGAGCCCCTGTGATCTTTGTTCCGAAGAAGGATGGGACCAGACGGATGTGCGTTGATTACCGCGCATTGAATGAAGCCACCATCAAGAACAAGTATCCTATTCCTCGCATCGATGATCTGTTTGATCAGATGAAGGGTGCTCATGTGTTCTCGAAGATTGACCTGCAAACAGGTTATAATCAGCTGAAGATTCATGAAGCTGATATTCCGAAGACTGCTTTTGTGACTCGATACAGGCTATATGAGTGCACAGTAATGTCCTTCGGCTTGACTAATGCCCCGGCTTTCTTCATGTATCTGATGAACAAGGTCTTCATGGAGTTTTTAGATCTGTTCGTCGTGGTATTCCTTGATGATATCCTTATATTCTCGAAGAATGAAGAAGAGCATGAGAAACATCTGAGGTTAGTACTGCAGAAGCTCAGGGAGCATCAGTTGTATGCGAAGCTGAGCAAATGCGAGATCTGGTTGAAGAAGGTTGCATATTTGGGGCACATCATCTCAGAGGGTGGAGTATCTGTTGATCCAGGTAAGGTCCAAGATATATTGGACTGGAAGGTACCTGAGAATGTTACTGAGATCCGAAGTTTCCTCGGTATGGCTGGATATTATCGTAGATTCATTGAAGGATTCTCCAAAATCGTGAAGCCGATGACGAAGCTGACTGAGAAGGGTGCCAAGTTCGTATGGTCCCCTGAATGCCAAGCTGGTTTCGAGGAGTTGAAGGCAAGGTTGACTACTGCTCGTATTCTTGTCATGCCAGATGTACAGAAGAACTTCACAGTCTATTGTGATGCTTCGCGACAGGGCCTGGGATGTGTGCTCATGCAGGAGGGTCGTGTGATTACGTATGCCTTGAGACAGCTCAGGAAGCATGAGCTGAATTATCCTACACATGATCTAGAGTTGGCAGCTGTTGTTCATGCTCTGAAGATCTGGAGGCACTATCTGATGGGCAAGAAGACGGAGATATACACTGATCATAAGAGCCTGAAGTACATCTTCACCCAGCCAGATCTGAATCTCGGCCAACGGAGATGGCTAGAGTTGATTAAAGACTATGATCTGAGTATCAACTATCATCCGGGTAAGGCGAATGTTGTAGCAGACGCCCTAAGCAGGAAGGTCTACTGCAATGTGCTTGAGATCAAGGAGCAGCAGCCCGAGTTGCATGAGGAGTTTGTGAAGCTTAATCTGGGTATACTCGGCCACACTGATGCAGTAGCCTTGGAGGTTGATTCGACCTTGGAGCATGATATCCGGGCAGGGTAGCTCACTGATGAGTATCTTCTGGAGATCAGACAGTTGATCAAGGATGACAAAGCCCCGGGATTCATAGAGGATGATCAGGGTGTCTTATGGTTCAGGGGCAGGATCTGTGTTCCAGATGTGAAGGCTATCTAGGAGTTGATTCTGAGGGAAGCTCATGATTCAGCCTACTCTCTCCATCCAGGCAGTACCAAGATGTACCAGGATCTGAAGCAGTATTATTGGTGGTATGGGATGAAGAGGGAAGTAGCAGAGTATGTGGCCTTGTGTGACACATGTCAGAGGGTTAAGGCCCAACATCAGAGACCAGCTGGTTTGCTACAACCTCTGCAGATTCCAGAATGGAAATGGGAAGAGATCAGCATGGATTTCATCACTGGTTTGCCCAGGACACAGTCTGGGTATGATTCTATTTGGGTTATAGTTGATCGTTTGACCAAGGTGGCTCACTTCATTCCTGTCAAGGAAACATATAAGGGAGATAGACTTGCAGAGCTGTACATGTCTCGGATTGTATGATTGCATGGAGTGCCCAGGATCATAGTATCTGACAGAGGCACACAGTTCACATCCAGATTCTGGAAGCAGTTGCATGAGTCTATGGACACCCGCCTCAGTTTCAGTTCAGCTTATCATCCGCAGACCGATGGTCAGACAGAAAGGGTGAATCAGATTCTTGAGGACATGTTGAGAGCCAGTGCGCTTCAGAATAGCTAGAGTTGGGATAAGAGTCTTCCATATGCAGAGTTCTCATATAACAACAGCTATCAGGCCAGCCTGAAGATGTCACCGTTTGAAGCACTGTATGGCAGGAAGTGCAGAACTCCTTTATTCTGGAATCAGGTTGGAGAAAGGAAAGTCTTTGACCCTGAATCTATAGAAGAAGCTGAAGAACAGGTCAGGGAAATCAGAAGCAACCTGAAGACGACTCAGTCTAGACAGAAGAGCTATGCAGATGTTAGACGACGTGAGCTCGAATTCCAGATTGGGGACTATGTCTATCTGAAGGTGTCACCCTTCAGAGGTCTTCGGAGGTTTAATGTCAAAGGAAAGCTATCTCCGAGATTCATTGGCCCTTTCAAGGTGATTGACAAGAAAGGCGCAGTTGTTTATCAGCTGGAGTTGCCTGCACGACTAGCAGGTATTCATGATGTGTTCCATGTATCCCAGCTGAAGAGATGCCTAAGAGTTCCAAAGGAGCAGTTGCCACTTGAGGAGCTTGATCGGAGAGATGATCTGACATTCTCTGAGCCGATCAAGATTCTGGACACGATGGAGCGAGGCACTCGCAACAAGAGGATAAAAATCTGCAAGGTGCAATGGAAACATTACTCCAAAGAAGAAGCAACCTGGGAGAAGGAAGATGATCTTCGCGCAGATTTTCCTCACCTCTTCACCGACTCTTCCTAATCTCGAGGACGAGATTCTTCTAAGGGGGTAGGTTTGTAACACCCTGATTTAAATTTTCCCCAAATTAATTAAAGAATTTAGAAGTTAAATAGGTTGGCTATTTATTTAGAGGAGAAAAATAAAATTTATTTATCATTTTCATGTTGCATTCATGCCATTGCATATTTTTATTGAGTGGAAAATAAATTTATTAAACCCGTATAGGGCGTATCGAATTTATTCTATTTAGAAAAGGAATAAAATATTTATGAAAGTTTTCCAAAATTTAAACTCCAAACTTTATTTCAAAACCTAGGGAAAATATTTTGAAAAGTTTTGCAACTTGATTTGATTTCAAACTGATTTGAAATATTATTTCAAATGAATTTGAAAAGAATTGTAAACTGAAATTAAAAAGGAAAGGCAAACTGGATTTGTCTCTCCCTCCATTCCATTTCGGCCCAGCCAGCTCTCCCCTTCTTCCGATCTTCCCTCTCCTCTCCCACGTGGGCTCCCAAGCCGGCCCGTCCCCTCCTCTCCTCCCACTTCGCCTTGGGCTGAGCCCAACCGCGCACGCCGGCCCGCTCCTCACCCGCGCGCAGCGGCCGCGCCCCGCGCTTCTCTTCTCTCTCGCTGACTTGCGGGCCTCGCCCGTCAGCCGCGGCAGCCGCAGTGCCACCCTCCCTCTCTCACCGACAAGTGGGCCACCACACCGCTACAGTCATACCAACCCGCGATCCGGATCAACTGTGCACTGTGTCTTGCACAACTTTCACTTTAGCCCCCATACTTCTGCGGAAACGAGGCGCCGTCCTCTAGTTCACAGCATCAGCACAGACCGAGTCCACCGCGCCGGCCCTGCCTTGTCCACAGCACAGTCGGTGAACCGGTCCAATCACGCCGCACCACGTGGCGCCCAATCTGCACAGCGCCGACCGGCTTCGGCCAAATTGCTAAAAACCCCTCAGTCTTCTCCGAAACCAACCCGCACTCCCATCACCCTGTTCAATGAGTCTCTGTAAACTTGCGTAGCGCCCCCTGATCTTTTGGAGAATTGAGGCCCGGTCCAACGCCATTTTCTTTTCAGTTTTCATTTATTTAAATTGCGAAATGGAGTTCACACTATTTACAGGTTTGCCATCCAACTTCAAAACCCCATAACTTTTGCGTGTTAACTCCGTTTTGACCGATTCAACTTGCGTTAGATTCATAATTTCGTTCTCTGCGCAGTAGATCTGTTAGTTTACTGTTTTTGTACTGTTTGTTGTACTGTTATTTATTTTACTTTGCATGTGCCATGTATGTTGATTGGGCCAGAGAGTGCGGAGTTCGAGGACGCTCCTGACTTTTCCTGTGATCCTGCAGTTTCGACCTAGCCCGCAGACAAGTGTTCTTGAACATCTTGCACCTATGATTTATTTTACTTTTGGTATTAGAGTAGTTTAGATCCTGTAGTTGCATGGTTGTCTTTAAATTGAATCCTATGTTATGGTTTACTAGATTTTGCTCTATTATCCTTGACACCTGTTTTGGGATGTTTGGGTAGGTGTCTTGCTTAGCCCTGCAGTCATGGATGGGTTGGGAGTTAAATGTTAATAATCTTGATTAATGATCTATGAAACAATGTGGACATGGTAATTTTTGTAGTAACATGGTTATTAGGAAAATCCGGCAGCATGGACCCGTATTGGTGGTTTTGTGCCGTGGGATTCGGCAGATGGTTTTGGTTTCTGGTTCTGGGCTCGTGCTAGACATATCCTGCCTGGATCCCTAGGACCCGGTTCTCGAAGCCTGTAACCCGGCTTAACAGCGCAGCCATGAGATCTGGATGGGCTGGACCTGGCTAATTAATGAGTTTCCTCCAAGTTATGCTACACGGGGGTTGTTTAGTGGCTCAAGAGGGGGTCCCTGTGGACGTTGACTTATGTACGGGGATGAAACCTTAGAGTACGTGTAACATAGGCTTGGAGGGGCTTTGTAAAGGCCTTGTAGTGCGACCACGCTAAGCACCTTGGCAGTGTTTAGCGTGATGGGGAACGCATGACTCATGGGTAACGATGCGCAACCTCTGTAGAGTGTAAAACTGATATATCAGCCGTGCTCACGGTCACGAGCGGCTTGGACTTCTTCAAGATTAGTTGGTTACTGGTTACTGGTTCGGGTCATCTGATGGACTTCAGGTGTGGGTGCTTGGTGCGACTCCAAGTGTTGGTTGCTCGGTGTGACTCCGAGTGTGGTCTTGCTCGGTGCGACTCCGAGTGTTGTTACTTTTTCTACAGTGTTCGTGTCTATAACCTAGTAAATAGGTGCATTGGATTAATAGGATTAATAGGATGTGTCGCTTTAGGCGTTTGAGTCAAACAAAGTCAGCCTACCTTTGTTATAAGCCTCATAAGCATATATTTCCTACACTTGTGGAGTACATTTCGATGTACTCACCCTTCCTCTTTGTCCCCGCTGCTACCCCACCCAGACGCTGGCCACTACGCGCACGAGGAGCAGGAGTATCCTGAGGACGGTGGCTACGACCCTGACGACCTGTACTAGAATGGCGCTACCCCCGGTCGACTTTCCTGTGGAGATGGAGTCCAGATTTCCGCGTCTTCTTCAGAGTCTTCATAGGAGTCAGTTATCATGAGAGTCTGTACTTTTCTTTCAGTCCCGAGGGTCATTTATATAATAATGTTTGAGATATTAATAAAAACATTGTTTTGATATTTACTATGATGTCGATATATGTATGAAAATTGATCCTGGCATACATATATTGTGCTCCAATTTTGTTCTTAAAATTGGGGTGTGACACTGCCGAGCCAAACACGATCCTTATACTTGATAATACCTTGTTGAAGGCTGAATGGAGGTCGAGCAGATGGATCCAGAGCCAATGCAGCCAATAATGAGCTGGCTTCCGGGTCTGTAGCATACCAAGCAACCAGATCGCGAAGCGAATCATGTGTGGGAGAAGAGATAGCAAACGACTTAGTGGGGGGTCCTCAGCGTGACAAAGCATTGGCCGCGCTGTTCTCCATGCCACGGCGGTACTGAGTCTTGTAGCGAAGACCCATAAGCTTGGTAAAGACCTTCTGCTGCCAGGCGGTATGGAGGCGTTGCTCATTCAAGTGAACCAGACTGCGCTGATCAGTGTGAATAACAAACTCATTGTGCAGCAGATAATGCCCCCATTGGTCGACCGCCATAAGAATTGCCAAATACCCCTTCTCATAAACTGACAACCCTTGATTGCGAGCACTAAGAGTCTTGTGATGTAAGCTAAAGGGTGTCCATTCTGTGTGAGAACTGCGCCAACACCGTACCCACAAGCATCTGTCTCAATGTGGAAGGGTTGGGTGAAATCTGGCAAACCCAAAACTGGAGCGGCACAGAGGGCAGATTTCAAGGCCTAGAAAGCAGATGAATGAACTGACATCCAAATGAACAAGACATCCTTCTTTAACAGCTCAGTTAGGGGCTTGGCAATAATATCGAAGTTGCGAACAAACTTGCGGTAGTAGCCGGCTAATCCCAGGAAGGAACGAAGTCCTTTGACATTTGTTGGTTGCGGCCAATCCTCGATAGCCTTGATCTTAGCAGGATCAGTTTGCAAGCCATCAGCAGCAATGACATGTCCCAGGTAGCAAATAGTGCGTTGTGCAACAGTGCACTTGGACAACTTTAAACTCCATTTGTCTGCGGTCAGCCAGTCGAAGACTTGCGCCAAGTGCAATAGGTGTTCCTCATACGACCGGCTATACACCAATATGTCATCGAAGAAGACGATGACAAACTTGCGGAGGCCAGGCCTCAAAGTAGCATTCATGGCGGCTTGGAAGGTTCCTGGAGCACTGGTAAGGCCAAAGGCCATAACACGAAACTCATACTATCCAAGATGGGTCTGGAATGCAGTCTTATACTCCTTGCCAGGGTGTAGCAATATTTGGTGAAAACCAGCACGAAGATCTAACATGGAAAACATACTGGCCCCAGCCAACTCATCCAACAGCTGGTCAAAGACTGGCACCAAGAACTTGCCCTTAGCTGTAATGGCGTTCAGCTGCAAAAAATCCACATAAAACTGATAACTGTCGTCTTTCTTCTTAACCAACAGTACAGGCGACGAAAACTGGCTTGTACTGGGTTGAATTAAACCCTGAGCCAACATCTCGGCCACTTGACGTTCAATCTCGTCCTTCATACCAGGAGGGTACCCATACGACCTAATGAATATGGGTTGAGCTTCGGAAACCAGGGGAATGGTGTGGTTGCAAGCGCGGCTGGGCGGCAACGTCGACGGAGACTCAAACAAGTGAGGAAACCGATCAATCGGGCCCTGGATGTTCGGAGGGTAGGAGCCCAAGGCCAGAGGTGTGGAACTATTGTTGGCACAAAATGTGGCGCACTGTGCATCACACACAGCAAGCCGGAAAGCGTGGCTTCAATCGGATGCCCGGACGGTTTGAAATCCGAAAACGTGTTAGTCGGTTTGACCTGAAAACCAACAAGGGATAAAACTGTGAGAATAAAACTGGAACATGCCGGGTGAGACCAGACAGTTCCATATTTACGGCCTTGAAGCCACTTTCGACGACATACAACTATAGAAGCTGTCTGCGAAGCATGTTTATAGAATCATTCAGCTAATATAAAAAGAAAGCATGTTGTTGACTCTTGCTAACGTCGTCACTAGGAGTAGACTATGGAATCTATCCTCGACAACGGCGCCAGAAAGGTTTGTTGACACTTCTTAATGTAAGAAGTATAACTAACTATTCATATGACTATTGGTAGGTTCCGCAAGCGCACAGAACAAGTCTATTATAGCACTTCACCCGGGAGTAACCGAGTATCGTATTTATTTCCACAGGGAAGCTACTATGGCAGAACTAACACTAGGACCGCTATGAACGACTGGTGATTCTAGCAGGGTTGATTGAAATGTGTGAATGAGGGTTGGTTTCTACTACTACTAAAAAGAAAGAAAGAAAGACTAACTACTACTAACTAAATCGGCGGGGTCTAGCCGATGAACAGATTAATGTTTTCCTACGCACTTACGAACACAACTAACTTAGCAATAAAGAGTTTATCTAGTTCTTCGAACCGTACACACCCTCTGGACTATTTACCTCAGACGTGCACAACGAGGTTTATGATTTAAGAACTAACCCAACTACGTGGTGGAATTCAAGGCTCCCAGGGCTGTCACCACCTGTTTGCTACCACAGCTATCCGGGGGGCTAGCCACAAACTAAGGTATAACTAGTCTAAGCACCGCGCTTACACTAATATATACTACTCTAATCTTGCGTCCAAAACTAGAGCACTGATTACTCAGCGAAGAACCCAAACTAGATACAAACTAAATACTAAGTTATCTATGATCGAAAGCACTCAACAAGAACAATAAGTAAAGAACTTAAAGTAAATGCTGAAAGTAGAAGAACACTAAGATAAATGAAGGAAGACTTGGAATTATACCAGAGACTTGGAAGATCCTCTATTACAACTCCAGCTCTTCTCTTCTACACTCTCGCTCTCACTCTAAGTCTCTCAACTAGAGTGTTCCTTCACCAGAGCTTCGCTTACAAGAGAGTGGGACTAATGAGGTGAGGTCTGAGTACAAATGAGCTCGGGGGGTCCTATTTATAGCCTAAGGGACCTAGGGGGGTACTTATGGACCAAGGGTTAGGTCAGGGGGGTGAGTGTGGTGGCGGGCGCCAGCCCTAGGTGGCGGCCGCCACCCCCCTGGCCCTTGGATCCACCGCCTCTTCACCAACGGCATCCAGGAGGTCCTCCAAGTCGGTTTGGGTCGGTTAGGGTTGTCCAATAACCGTCACATTGGGCAATTAGGCCATGATCCATGTGACGCTGCTTCTTAGCCCTTGGATGAACCGACTTAGGTGAGCAACGGCTGCAAATGAGTGTGGGGGTGCTTCCCCTGGATCAGTGACGTGGTAGGGGGGAGTTTGGGCTTCTCCCCCCTGGCGGCCGCCAGCTAGGGGTGGCGGGCGCCACCCCTCCTTGGCCCAAAGTGAGCTGAGTCAAGTGGGCTTGCGTCCTGGTGGGTCCATTTGGTCATTTTGCTCAAAAACCCTGCAATTTCCTACATTCAAATAAAACTCAAGGACAAGTGGAAATTGTTAGTTTATAAAAGGTTTTTGGTTGATTTTAGGTCCTTGTGTTGCGTTATATGACCTTGTTGATGCTAAGAATATGATACTTAGTGAGCGTCAACAAGCTCCCCCAAGCTTACCTCTTGCTCGTCCTCGAGCAAGCATGGACTTGAATAATCTTGGAAACTATGTGTTTTTGTTGTGTATGCCCATATTATTTTCATCACCATAGAATTGGTAGCCTTCCCGGCACTCAAGATTAGAACAAAAGACCAGCAAGAAAGAAGGTTTGTCTCTTCCTTGCCTATGGTTGCTAATCAAGACAGGTGGAGTTTTTGCAAGTTTTGGTCAAAAGAAAGCATGCTTAGTAACTTCTGTGGCGCACTCAATCAACTCATATTGTGTATGTGGAAAATGGAAGAATTATCCTCTCACTAAGACTTTAATGTGGGGTTTAAAGGGTAGATAAAAGTGAGCATGCGATGCTAGCATAATTTTGCCAAGTTAGACAAATGGAGCAAAGGAGCAACAAGTCATAGGTTCAGACCAGGAATGTGCAAGTGTGTGGTATTTATTGTGGCTACTACTTTCATAGCACTTCTCCTCTTTATCTCATTTGTGGGATCATGGCTATGAATGAGAGCATTTGCTCTTTTGGATATTCTCTTCTTTCTAGAGCACTTGCTCTTTTGAACATTCTTTTCTTTCTAGAGCACTTTCTCTTTTGAACTTTCTTTCTAGAGCACTTGCTCTTTTGAATATTCTTTTCTTTCTAGAGCACTTGCTCTTTTTTTTAATGATTATAGCCATGTCCCTGAGATTTTATGGAGCATGATATTTTGCCATGAAGTATTCCTAACAATGAATGGAAATAAAGGCATGTTTGTGTGCGTATTCTCAGTATAAGAATAACACTCTATAGGTGGGTGCAAGTGAATTCCTTGGTCTAAAAATATGACAAGTTTCTCTACCATGACTATCAACAAAAGTCTAACTAGCTCAACACTAACATGCAGCAAGTGGGAGCTCCTACTCTAAGAGTAAAAATTATTTGGCTTTGGTAGGACTTTCTTTGCCACAGAAGGTACTTAGAGCAAGTTTTTAAAATTTTTCAAAATAATTACTTCACAAACATGACTTGGTCAAGTCAAAGTAGAAATTACTTCCACTTTACTTAGTCTAATGCTCATGTCTCAAGTTTAGTTCTAGCATACGTTCTTCCATGATAACTCTAATGCATGGCATACATTTTTATTTATTAGAAAGACTTACGATGAGAGCATTTCATTTATTGCTATTATTTATTATTATTTATTTTTTTTAACTGCAAATTAACTAAGATAAAACTCAATTTAAATTACTGAAATAAAAATAAAACTGACATAAATAAAGATGGCAGTGATACTTACCTCGATGACGGGGGTCCTCCCCCAAGCTGGCTTTTGGCATGGTTGGGTTACATCCATCCCTGACGGCGGTACATGTCGTCCCAGTTCTGCTGGTTCTGCTGCAGGAGAGAAGAAATATTACCCAGTTCTCCACCAGTTTCCTGGCGGAATTCCTGGAAATTTTGATTCAAGTTGTTCAAGTACTGACGGATTTCAGCAGTATCCATGGTAAGTCCATTCATTTGGTGCTGAAGATATCCCATATCGCGCATCCACTCGTCCTGATGAAAGGACGAATGGCGAGCGGCCTGTGGCGAGATTCCCCTATGGAAGAACTCATCATCATTGCCAGTGTACCGGGTGGATCCTCCCAAGGAATGGGTTGAACTCCCCAACTGGGATGAGTGAAAGGACGCCTCCTGGCCGTATTCCCACCGCGGTTGTTGCGGTTGTTGCCAATTCGATCCTCCTGCTTGGTGCGAGCCAGGGGGTGTCAAATGACCATAGTGTGCTGCTCCTTCATACTGCCCTGCATGGAAAGGGTCAAACCCCTGTGCCGCTGCTGCTGCTCTTGCGGCCTCTTCTGCTGCACGGGTCTGCGCTCGCGTCCTCCTCCTGGGAACCCCCTGCATGATGTCTCTCGGGCCAACCTGCGGTTTGCTCTGCCTCGGTTTCCAGGGCCAAAAGTAATGTTGGTGCATTCACCAACCAAAGTGACATGTCAGGAAGAGCGATTTTATTCATGTAATCTTGGTAGATCATGTGAATCTCACCGGTCTCCTGGTTCTCACGCAAGAGGTGTCCTTGCGAGAAGTGCTCCATGGTCAAAAGGTCTCGGTCACTAGGAATGTAGGAGTATATAGCGGTGTTCAGCAGACCCATGTTAAAAGCCAGTCTAGTTATCCATGATGTCATTTCAATATTTCCAGTGCGTTGATTAAATTTAGACTAGTAGTCTGCCATGGCCTTGGCAGGTGATACTTTTATGTGGTTAATTAGAGCATACAGCAGCAGCATTTCAGGATTTTTAATTGGTCTTAAGTCAGGTCTTGGAAAAAGTGTGATACTAATATACTTGTGAAAGAACCTGAGCGTGGGGTTGTGGATATTACTTGGGGCAAGCCTGGGTCTCTGTTCCCAGCAATGCTTTTCCAAAAATCATTTCTGTTGAAACCCGTACAAGCAGATTCCAGGTTTAGCAAGCATGAATCATCAAAATTTAAGTGCTTGCTAAACTGCCCCCACGAAAGAGTGTGCTCTTCATTAAAAGCCGGAATGTTATGTGAGTAGCAGACAATTGCATGGTAGCTAGAAATTCCATTGTGAGGGGAAGGATTCCCTCCTCATTAACCATCCATGCATCTTCCCTTCCTAGGGTTCGAGAAATATAGAGAAACTCACTGTCCATATCAGTGCGACGTAGCAAGTCGTCGTCGATGCGGCGGGTGTGAACGAACTCCCTCTCACTGAGGATGTTCCGGGCCTGTCGTTCCCGATCACTCTGCCAGATGATATCATTGACGGAGTTCAGGATGCAGATGGTCGGTCCGGCCTGGTGTGTGAACGGGGAGTTCCGATCCACCGACATTTCGTTGGTGGATGGAGTACCCCACCCGATGCTCTCCTCATCACTCCCAGCAAAGCGAATGTGGGTGTTTGCTCTCGACGAACTTCCCTCACCCTTACTCTTCTTCTTCTTGCTGGTGAAGAAGTTCTTGAGAGGGCCCATGACTTCCTTGCTAGTGCTCAAGATGGCTGATGTTTTTGTGTTTTGAGTGAGTTGTGAGAACTTGCATGGGGTGTGGGTAGTATTTATAGGCTGAGGATGGAAGGGGGAAGGCTGAGAGCTCCCCCCTCCTAGCGGGCGCCAGGAATAAGTGGCGGGCGCCACTCCACCTTGCCCAAATTTGTCTGTAACCGACACATGAGGTTTCCCTTGTTATGTCCACTGAAATTCCAAGTGGGGAATAAAGTGGTAGTGTCGGTGCAAAGTGCAAAGAGTGTAACCTCCTAAATGGGGTAAGTGGGCTGAAAATTTCAAAGACCACTTCTTCATCCTGGTCATACTTTATACCTAGGATGCTGGGAAACTTACTCGGGAGCAGTTTTGTACCGAAATGTGAAAATAGAGGTGGCGGGCGCCAGGAAAATGTGGCGGGCGCCACCCTCCTTGGCTGAATTTCACTCCAACTCACCCCTCCTTTCACCTAGTGCTCTCCTTGTCACTCTCCATCACATGTGCACCAGAATTTTTGGGTGGAGATGTGTTCAAAAGGTGGAGTGAAGAGGGGAGACATGGGGAGACATGGGAGTGAATGATTGCATTGAAGAGAGCAAAGCCATGGGACTCCCTTGGTGTTATTTGGGTCTAGGAGGTAGGTGTAATAGTCTAGAGATTGGCTAGTGCTCCCTAGTGCACCCTAGGGTGGCGGGCGCCAGCTTGGGGTAGCGGGCGCCACCCCTATGGCTGCCCTAAGCCCCCTAGGTGCCACCTAATCACTCTAGTGAACATCTACTTTGCAGAAAATTAATTTGCTTAAGTAAAAATGAAAATTTAAATGGGGGATAAAGAATTACCTTAGCCTAACTTACCTTGGTTAGTCGCTTTGGATTCCCAATTAGTGTCGCCTTCACGGTGGTTGTGGTGGAATGTCGGCATCGACGAACTTTGATGACGTGTGTTTTTCCGGTCGCGTTGTGAACTCGAATTTCTCCTCCTTTCCACTGATGTGGAGCTGAATTTCTCCAGCTCCTACATCAATGGTGGCTTTTGCAGTGCTCAAAAATGGCCGTCCCAAGATCAATGGCGTCCGGTGGTCGGGATTAATATCCAGAACCACGAAATCCACCGGGACAAAGAGATTCCGGATTTTCACCGGAATATTCTCTGCTATTCCCGCGGGATATTGGAGCGATTGATCGGCTAGCTGCAAACACATAGAAGTAGGGGACAACGTATGATGATTTAATATATCATATATTACCTTGGGCATGACGCTGACGCTTGCTCCCAAATCACAGAGTGCATGCTCGAAGTGCTGATCTCCAATTGAACATGCGATCGTTGGGTTCCTGGGTCCTTCTTCTTTTCTGGGAGTTGGTTTAAAATGACCGCATTGCAATCTTCGGTCAATTTAACCACATCCCTACTTGGAATTGGTTTCTTCTTATTGAGCATGTCTCTCAAATATTTTGCATAAGTTGGAACCTGCATAGCGTCAATAAATAGCACATGTATATATAATTTTTGAATTACCTCGACGAATTTCTTGAATTGGTCGTCTTCCGTCGTATTTCTGTTTCGATCTGAAAAAGGTAATATATGTGTATCATAGAATTCATGAGGAGCAGTTCGTACCTTGGATGAAGGTTCAGCTGGGGTCTCCTCTTCTTCCTCATCTTCAACATTAACAATATTTTTCTTTGCAGCAGTATTACTACTAGCAACCAAATTAGGATGAGGTGGATCACGAGTGGATTTACCACCTCTCGTGGTTACAACTTTTACCTCCTCATAGTATTTAATTTGAGATTTAATGTTATCTACTTTTTGCTCTAATCTCTTATTAAAATTAATTTGTTCCTTAAATGCTTCAGAAAAATCTTTCAGTTTAGCATAAATTCCTTCTAACATTTTATCATGTTCAATTAATTTATTATTTATGCTATCATTAATTCTACCTTGATTAGAAACTAATTTTCTAATAGGAGAATTAAATACGGAGGTTTGAGGCATACCTTTATTATTCCATGTTGGATCATTGGAATTAGAGGTTCTCCGTAGCCACCATTATTAAGAAGGGATTTGGCATCCTCTTTCTTAATTTCTGCTTGACCTTCACTTGGCGAAGCGACTCTTTGCTTGGCGTAGTACTCCTTTGCAGCATGATCTCTCTTCTCATTTATCCTTTGCTCTAGCAATTTACCAAAGTTTGCAGGGTAACAGAATCAACTTGCTTAATTTCAGACATACCTCTAGCACGTTTTTCTGTCCATCCTTGATTCGCCACCATTGTCTCGATCAGTTTGGTTGCCTTCTCTACAGTGAGAGAGAGGTTTGCACCTCCGGCGGCAGCATCAATGTGTTGTCGAGATTCTTGTTGGAGTCCATTGTAGAAGCTCTGGATCAAGTACCAGTCTTGCATACCATGGTGAGGACAGTATTCAACATACTCTTGTAGTCTCTCCCAAGCTTCAGTGATTGTTTCTTCGTCTCCCTGTCCAAAGTTGGAAATCTTGCTACGGAAAAGAATAGTCCGACTTATCGGGCAGAACTTGTTGAGGAATTGATCCGCGCATCTCACCCACGTCAGCAGGTGTCCAGAGTTGAAGAGGAACCACTGCTTCGCTTTTTCCACTAATGAAAATGGAAAGAGACGAAGTCTGATGGCATCCTGCGAAACTCCCTGCACAGAAATTGTACTACATATCTCCAGAAAATTCCGGAGGTGAGCGTTGGCATCCTCGGAAGGTTTGCCATTAAATGCAATAGCTTGAGCCATACGTATTAAGTGAGGTTTAAGCTCAAAATCTACATTACTATTAGAAGGTAACACTGGAATGTGAGCAAGAGTAGGCATGGAATACTCACAGAATGTTTTGGTCGACGTCGATGTTGATTGATCGTTGGAGCAGCTTGGTTCGTCAGTCACTTTTGACTGGATTCTTGTCTCGACGAACTCCTCTCACGAAGCTCCAGGTCCTTCCTCGGAGGAGTGAGATTAGCTCTCGCTCTCCTAAGAATGGCCTCAGGATCTTCTTGATAGTCGCTCGGAAGATTGAATCCGGCCATGACTACTTGAACGATCACAACAACGAACAATATATATACCCCGCTAGAACTACGGGGGTTAATTCAATAGAAATCGCAAAGAATTAATTCTAGCCAATTGCTTCCCCGGCAACGGCGCCAGAAATGCTTGTTGACTCTTGCTAACGTCGTCACTAGGAGTAGACTATGGAATCTATCCCCGGTAACGGCGCCAGAAAGGTTTGTTGATACTTCTTAATGTAAGAAGTATAACTAACTATTCGTATGACTATTGGTAGGTTCCGCAAGCGCACAGAATAAGTCTATTGTAGCACTTCACCCGGGAGTAACCGAGTATCGTATTTATTTCCACAGGGAAGCTACTATGGCAGAACTAACACTAGGACCTCTATGAACAACTGGTAATTCTAGCAGGGTTGATTGAAATGTGTGAATTATTGACACCTGGGGTGGCACGCAGAAGAAACGGCAAGCGCACAGCTGTCAGTTGTAGCTTTTCACCTCAGAGTATTCCGGGGTATCGAATCCACGAGGAACGCGAAGTGATTTTGAGAAAACTAAAGGGGTAAGGATATCTAGGATAGTTGAAGGTAACGGGCACTATCTACTTGGGTAGATCCTAGTTCTATTAGACTTCTAGTGATTTAAGTTCTTTACTAGTGTATTGTGGGCGTACTAGCCTTTACCACTGACTTAGGTTGAACGCTAGCACAACGAGCCCTACTGTTAAACTAGACCAACTACGTGGTGGAATTCAAGGCGCACAGGGCTGTCACCACCTGCTTGCTACCACAGCTATCCGGGGGCCTAGCCGTATTCACTGGCAATATATAGCCTAAGTACCACACTTAATCTATATACTACTACTAGCCCTGTACTAGAACTAGAGCACTTGAAAGTAATATCAAGCAATGAAACAAACACACAAGTACTGAAAGTAAATACTGGAAGATAGAATAAGATACTAAGTTACCAAAGTTGAAGCGCAGAGCAGAGAGAAGCAGGGGTCTCCGACAACTCCGGAGCTCTCCAGACTTCTGCTCTTCTCCTCTCGAGCTCCTCTTCTAGTGAGGCACTCACACTCTCTCTAATCTCTCTATCATAGCAAGTGTGCTACTCTAACCAAATGGTGAGGAATGGTGTGAGGCTCTCCGAATGAGAGCTCAAGGGGGCCTATTTATAGTGCTAGGGAGCTAGGGGGTACTTATAGAGTGAGGGGAGGTCAGTTAGGGTTTAGGGGGGTGGCGCCCGCCACCAAACCCTGGCGCCCGCCACCTCACTGTCGTCCGTTGCAACCGCCATTCATCCAACAGTCTTCATTTGCTCTCCCAAGTCGGTTTGAGGGCTGGTTAGGGTTTAGACACGTGTCCAAAGCCCACTATCCAGGTGACACTCTTCTTAGCCCTTGGATCAAACCGCCTTAATGTGCAACGGCCAAGATTTGAGCTTGAGATGACTCCCATGGATCGATGACGTGGCTTGGGCCACTTTTGGCACGAGTGACCTGGCGGCCGCCAGTAATAGGTGGCGGCCGCCACCCTACTCAGGCCCAAATGGGCCAGAGTGGCTTGGCCTTGCTCGTGGTACACTTGTTTGGCCCAAATTCCATCATTTCCTGCATTTAGATAAGAAACTATGCACATGTGGAAATAGGTTAGTTATAAACCAAATCTTCTACTTTTTATGTTGTTTTACCTTGGTTTTGGGTGAAATGTTGATGGTGAAATGATGCTTTAAGCACCGTCAACAAGCTCCCCCACACTAACCTCTTGCTCGTCCCGAGCAAGCATGGACTTTAAGAATTGAAACAATTTTATTGAACTAAGCATTCACACAAGATGTCCAACTACCTATACTCATGTTAGTAACCTTTCAAGTGGCTAATAAATCATACCTATGGCGGTTGAAGGATAGAATAGCTTGCAAGCAAGAGAAACACACTTTCCTCTTTTACATACCTTGGGGTTTCAGGATATTTTCAAAATAAAAATCATGGTTCATTGAATCTCTCTTTAAATCTCAAGGCACTCATGGTGTATATCCTCACTTTATGGCAAAAGAAATGCCAGAGTCTATCCTATGGTTTATGTGGAGTTTATAGGGAAATGAAGAAATGTAGGGCACTTCTATCTCTCTTTTATTGCTAAGTCAAGTTTAGGATCATGGGAGAGTATAGTCATGCACTAGCCAAGGTATAGGGTGGACTAACTTAACTCCTTTGTTCTTTTTGAAACTTCTCTTACCAAGGATCATGGCTATATGCATCTCTTTTTTTTTTGAATACTTGGACACTTGTCCTTTTGAGAGCATTTGCTTTTTTTTTGAATACTTGGACACTTGTCCTTTTGAGGGCATTTGCTCTTTTTTTGAATACTTGGACACTTGTCCTTTTTAGAGCATTTGCTCTTTTTTTAGATGCTATATAGCCATGTCCTTTGAAAAAATGAGAAAAATTATATAATTCTTTTAGAACAAAATTTTGGAGGAGAACTACATGAGTATACTCTCAGTGTGAGAGTTCTCTCAAAAAGGCATGGTTTGCCTTGGCTTTTAGAGCATGACTAAACTCTTCTACCTAGATCAACTATTCTTGACAAAGCTCAAAGATTGATTTAGAAGGCTTTATGGGTTGTTCTCCTATGCTCTAATATTTTGGCTCTGGTAGGTGGATAGGAAAGAAAGATCATGAACCATGGTAATTTTGGTTTTCAAAATAAAAACTCCCAAGGTTGTAGCAGAGTACTAATGCAATTTAAATACTACTTCTATATCTTATCAAACAACAACCAAGGTTGACTTCCCTATCAAAATGAGTAGGCTACTACTCATGAATAAAAGGTAGAATAACATGTCGTGTAAACACTCAATTCAAAAGAAATTGTTTCAGCATTTTTTTTCTAGCTGCATTTTTAGTTCAAACCGAGACATCCAGTGATCCAAATTGTACAGAATTTAAAACACAGGTTTAGGGGTTCACCGGGGTGTCTCGGTGCAGAGTGGCGGCCGCCATGGGCTTTGGCCCATGCGGCTTGCAAACAACGTGGTAGTTACCTTGCTAAGTTCAGGTTACATCTTTGAACATTTTGTCACGTTTTACAGAGGTGTTTAGAGAGGGGATTTCCCCCACACTAGGAGTTTTGGTACTTTTTATTTGAACAAACTTCATGAAGGAAAAAAAAGGAGGGTGTCTTTTTATTCATTATATAAAAATTTCCTAAATAAAAGTTCTACATTGAAAATTAAACAATCTGAAATTTAAATCAAGCAAAACTAAACTTAAACTAAATCAAACTAAAAGTCTAACTAGACACCCTAATCTAATCTAATCTAATGGAGGGGCCTCGTAGAGATCCTCGAAGCCCGTCTCTTTGAAGAGACGCTTGATCTTCGAGGTGCAGCCCTTGCGGAGGATGGTGAACCGATCCTCTATGTCCATTCGCCAGAGGGCTATCTCTGCAACTTGATCCTCCAAGGCGCTCTTCTCCTTGCGCAGCTTCTTCACCTCGGCGGTGAGTTTTTCGAGGGTTAACCCTCCTCACCACCGCTGTGCTCCATCTCGCCGGGGACTCCTGCCGGCGATGGGTTGAGACGGCGGCGCACGGATGGCTCGGAGAGCGACCCATTGGAGTCATGAGTGCTCGCCTCACGCTCATGCAGCCTCTTCTCATAATGCCCATCGGGCATCCTCACGCCATACACCTCTAGTTTAGCCCTCTTAGGATTGGGGCTGTAGCTCCGGGTGCGGCTATCCGAGCCAAAGCTGACCCGGGATTTCGCCCTTGATGGAGTGGGCGTTTCATCACCCCTGGCCTTGACGGCCGGAGACTTCCTCGGGGTGATCTCCCCTGTGGTCGGCCTGGTGGGCGTCCTCAATTTCTTCTCGGGTGGCGCCACTGGAGGAGGATGAAGACGGAGCGGAGACGAGGCCAGGGGGCGTTTCACCCATGGCGGCCGCCCAGCAGGGGTGGCGCCCGCCACTGGAGTGGTGGCTGGTGCCTTCCCTGCGCCCTCCAGTGGTGTCCCCTTGACATAAGTGCCTTCAGGCAGCACCATTGCTAAAGGAGGTACGTCAAGTACCTCCATGTCGTCGTCAATCAAAGATCGGATGATGGCTTTGGTGGAGGACGAGATGGATCCTTGAGGGTTATAGGACTCGGATTTCCGTGGAGACGACATGGTTTTGGAGGAGGCTTGGCTGGACTTCGTGAGTGGATGGAGGGAGAAGAAGGAGTTCTTCTTTTAAGAAGGGGGAGAAGTGGAGGGATAAGCCTTAGATGAACTAACACGTCCTCATCTCCTCCTTCTTTAACTCTCCCGAGCTCGGGATTAGTTGCCACGTGGAGGGGGGCCTCTAAACTGCCACCTAGTGTGGCGGGCGCCAGGGTTTGGTGGCGGCCGCCAGTTGGGAGTGGCGGCCGCCACTCCTCATTCAACGGGCATCGAGCGGGAGAAGGTAAGCCTCCTATATTTCAAAGTTCCAAGGTCGAAATGGCTTGGTTGGGCCTAAAGAGGCCTTTCTCGGGGTTTGGATGGACTAAGTGTATGAAATGGACAAGGGGTAGATTGGGTCCATCCATTAATTGTCATGGGCTTGAGCTACTTCAAAGTTAATTGTATCAATTTTGTTTAGCTCATTTTTATCAAAGTCATAGAATATTTTTAATCTTTGTCCATTGACTTTGAAGATTTGCCCATCGTCACTTTCTAATGTGACGGCTCCATGGGAAGAGGTTGCAACAACCTTAAAGGGTCCTTCCCATTTGCTTCGAAGTTTACCATGTCCGAAAAGTCAAACACGGGAGTTAAAGAGTAAAACTTTATCTCCTACTTCGAACTCTTCTTTTGATCCATTATTGTGCCATCTCTTAGTCTTCTCTTTATAGAGCTTGGCACTATGATAGGCTTTCTCTCGCCATTCTTCTAGTTCAGAAATTTGCATCTTCCTATTTTGGCCGGCTTGGTCAAGGTCCATGTTCCATTTCTTAATGGCCCAATGAGCTTTGAACTCAAGCTCAACAGGAAGATGACAAGTTTTTCCATAAACTAGTTGGTATGGGGACATTCCAATCGGGGTCTTATAGGCGGTCCGATAGGCCCACAGAGCTTCGGGTAACTTATGTTTCCATCCCCTTCCCATTTCTTCTACGGTCTTTTGCAAGATATTCTTTATTTGTTTATTGGACGTTTCGGCCTGTCCACTTGTTGGGGGTGGTATGCAGTGGCTACATTATGTTGGACTCCTTGACTAGCTAAGAAATGTCGGAAGCTCTTATCTATGAAATGAGGGCCTCCGTCACTAATGACTAGTCTAGGAACTCCAAAACGAGGAAAGATGTTTTCTTTGAACATTTTCTTCGAATGTTTAGCATCTGCTGCTCGACAGGGTATGGCTTCTACCCATTTCGAGACGTAATCCACAGCCACAAGAATGTACTCGGCGTCATAGGATTTAGGAAAGGGGCCCATGAAGTCTATACCCCAAACATCAAACAACTCAACTTGGAGATTGTTACGAGAGGCATAGCATCTCGGGCATTAATGTTACCATGCTTTTGGCAACGAGGACAACATCTCACATAATTCTTTGTGTCCTCGTACATGGATGGCCAATAAAAACCACTTTGCCATATTTTAGCATGTGTACGAAAAGCTCCATAGTGTCCTCCATATTCGGCGGAGTGACATCTATCTATGATTTTTGTTGCTTCTTCTATGGGGACACATTTTCTCAAGAGTCCATCTGCACAGACCTTATAGAGATATGGTTCATCCCATAGGTGTGTTCTGCTTTGATATAGCAGTTTCTTTCTATTCTCCCCCGGCGGGACTTAACCGGCGACTATAAATTTCACAATGTTTGCATACCAAGGGTTGGTATATGTGACTTTTAAAAGGGTATCATCGCGAAGAAAGTCATTTATTGGGAGATTGTCCGAATTATTGACTTGTAGTCTAGACAAGTGATCAGCTACTGAGTTCTCTACTCCTTTCTTGTCTCTTATTTCCAGGTCAAATTCTTGAAGGAGTAAGATCCAGCGGATCAACCTTGGCTTAGCATCTTTCTTAGTGAAGAGATATTTTAGAGCAGAGTGATCGGTATAAACAATCACCTTAGCTCCCACTAAGTAAGATCTAAACTTGTCTATGGCAAAGACTACGACCAAAAGTTTCTTTTCTGTGGTTGCATAGTTTAGCTGGGGGCCGGTCAGGGTCTTACTAGCATAAGAAATAGCATAATGCTTCTTATCTTTAGTTTGACTAAGGACGGCCCCCACAGCATAATCACTAGCATCACACATGATTTCGAACGACAAATTCCAATCTGGGGGTTGGATGATTGGTGCCGAAGTTAGAGCCTTTTTCAAAATATTGAAAGCTTGTAGACAATCCTCGTTAAATTTGAACGGGACGTCTTTTGCTAACAGGCTCGTTAAGGGTCTAGCGACCTGTGAGAAATCCTTAATAAACCTTCTATAAAAGCTGGCATGGCCCAAGAAGCTTCAGATTTCTCTGACATTAGTGGGTGGTGGCAATTGTTCAATTATGTTGATTTTGGCTTTATCCACTTCTATCCCACGTTCTGAAATTCGATGGCCTAGGACAATTCCTTCCCGCACCATGAAGTGACACTTTTCCCAGTTAAGAACTAGGTCCTTCTCTTCACAGCATTGGAGGACTTTGTCTAAATTGGCTAGGCAATCGTCAAAGGTTTTCCCATAGACCGAAAAGTCATCCATGAAGACCTCCATGATCTGTTCAATCATGTCAGAAAAGATGGACATCATACACAGTTGGAAAGATGTCGGCGCATTGAAAAGTCCAAAGGACATGCGTCTATAGGCATAAGTTCCATACGGGCATGTGAAAGTGGTCTTACTTTGGTCATCTGGATGGATTGGATTTGGTGATAACCAGAATATCCATCCAGGAAGCAAAAGAAGGAATGGTTTGCCAATCTCTCTAGCATCTCATCTATAAAAGGAAGCGGGAAATGGTCTTTCTTTGTGGCTTTATTCAGCTTCCTATAGTCTATACACATCCTCCATCCAGTGACAGTGCGTTGAGGGATTAACTCATTTTTCTCATTCTTAACGACTGTCATACCTCCTTTCTTTGGAACTACTTGCACGGGACTTACCCATTCACTATAAGGAACTGGACAAATAATTCCCGCGTGCAAGAGTTTCAGGACCTCCTTTTTCACGACTTCACGCATAGCGTTATTAAGTCGTCTTTGGTGCTCTCTTGAAGAGGGTATCTCAGGATCGAGAGGGATACGATGGGTGCAGAGATTTGGACTAATTCCCTTCAAATCTTCAAGTGAATAGCCAAAGACAGATTGGTGTTTTTCTAAGACAAGGGTTAACCTACGGACTTCCTCTTTAGATAGCTTACTGCTAATGATTACGGGAGTCTCGTGGTCTTTGTTTAGAAAGATGTATCTCAGGCCTTCAGGCAGAGGTTTTAGCTCTATGGAAGGTCGAGATGGCTTTTCCGATTCATTTAAGCGAAACGGTTCATCTGTCTCGGCTTCTTCTTCAACAAAGAACTCAGAATCTTCTTCAAAATCAGGCTGAGCCAACTCATAAGGGTAGAGGTTCTAGCTTGATCGAGAAGATCTGGTTCTGGTGGTTGTTCGGCAATAGAATTCAAGGCACGAACGAAAGGTACTGAGTACTCTTTTCCACCGATTTGAGCATTAAAGTGCTCTTGACATGGTCCTTGCAAGGCAAGTATGGACCACAGTTCTCCTAAGAAGACGTCAAAAAGGACTACATCGAAAATGTAGAAATCTAAGACCATGTCCGCTCCATCTACATGGATGGGGACCGTCTTTAGGATTCCTTCACTTCCAAGATGTCACCATTTGGGTCTCTTAAACACCGTTTAGTTGGATGTCGTTGAAGGTCGGGGAATGTTCTGGATACGTAATTACTAGCAAGAACATTAATTCCCACGACAGGGTCGTAAAAGGCAAAGGCCCTTTCTCCCCTAATTCGACAATCTATTACGCTAGGTACTTTATCTATGCGAGGGATGTTTTCTGATACTTCGGCTTCCATTGTCCATTCATGACTCATGACAGCTGAAAGTTCCAAAAGATGCTCTCGGCTATAGATTCCATCAGAAGACTCAGGAAGTGGTTTGTCGGATGGGAGAGCTTGAACGGAGTAGTTCATAGCATTTCCGTAATCCTCAAACACATCATCCTCTATCTCCCCAAAAATTCCGGAAGAATTTCTCTCCGAGATGTGGACGGAATAGGCTCCGCTAAGTCCAACGAGCTAGACTCGGGCTCTTCTTGTTGTTCTACGGTCAAAACTTGGGTTTCTACGACTTCTTCCTCAGGGATTTCATCGGAAACTCCAGTATAAGGAGTGTTCTCGAGAATTCTATCAAGAACCTCCTTTCCACCTTGTGGAGAAAGATGAAGGAATGCTCCACCTGACGAATGATCAAGGTGAAGAGCGCTCTCTTTCTCTAGACCGACATAAAAATGTTGAAGGAGCACTGGATCGGGTATGGCTAAATCGGGTCCTGAATTGATTAAACCAATAAAACGGTCCCAAGCCTCCCCTAATGTCTCCTTATCATTTTGTCTAAAGGTCAACACTTCTACTCGTAGTCGTACCACTCAGTGGACAGGGAAATACGTCAAGATAAACTTGATCCGTAAAGTTCCCCCGTCTCCTCTGGCACTTCCCACAGTTCGAGCATGCCATGTTTTAGCTGCTCCCGTCAAAGTGAACGGAAACAGCTTCCACTTGACAGTGTTAGGTGAAATGCCCGAAATGTTCAAGCATGCACAGACTTGCTCAAACTCACGTAGATGTATGTAGGGATTTTCTGATCCCGTAAACATGCTCTCCTGAACTTTGTTAATAAAGTCAGGGCGCAATTCATAACTATCAGCATATATAGGTTGTGATGATAATGTGGCTCTAATCGCGAACTCTTAGGAGCTGCGAATTGTAAGATAGATTGATTCTCCATGTGGAGAGGGTAAAGATGATCCTAACTCTAGTCTCAAAAATCAGCTATCGTTCCCTGGCAACGGCGCCAGAAAAGCTTGTTGACACCTGGGGTGGCACGCAGAAGAAACCGCAAGCGCACGACTGTCAGTTGTAGCTTTTCACCTCAGAGTATTCCGGGGTATCGAATCCATGAGGAACGCGAAGTGATTTTGAGAAAACTAAAGGGGTAAGGATATCTAGGATAGTTGAAGGGAACGGGCACTATCTACTGGGGTAGATCCTAGTTCTATTAGACTTCTAGTGATTTAAGTTCTTTACTAGTGTATGTGGGCGTACTAGCCTTTACCACTGACTTAGGTTGAACGCTAGCACAACGAGCCCTACTGTTAAACTAGACCAACTACGTGGTGGAATTCAAGGCGCACAGGGCTGTCACCACCTGCTTGCTACCACAGCTATCCGGGGGCCTAGTCGTATTCACTGGCAATATATAGCCTAAGTACCACCCTTAATCTATATACTACTACTACTAGCCCTGTACTAGAACTAGAGCACTTGAAAGTAATATCAAACAATGAAACAAACACACAAGTACTGAAAGTAAATACTGGAAGATAGAATAAGATACTAAGTTACCAAAGCTGAAGCGCAGAGCAGAGAGAAGCAGGGGTCTTCGACAACTCCGGAGCTCTCCAGACTTCTACTCTTCTCCTCTCCAGCTCCTCTTCTAGTGAGGCACTCACACTCTCTCTAATCTCTCTATCATAGCAAGTGTGCTACTCTAACCAAATGGTGAGGAATGGTGTGAGGCTCTCCGAATGAGAGCTCAAGGGGGCCTATTTATAGTGCTAGGGAGCCAGGGGGTACTTATAGAGTGAGGGGAGGTCCGTTAGGGTTTAGGGGGGTGGCGCTCGCCACCAAACCCTGGCGCCCGCCACCTCACTGCCGTCCGTTGCAACCGCCATTCATCCAACGGTCTTCATTTGCTCTCCCAAGTCAGTTTGAGGGCTGGTTAGGGTTTAGACACGTGTCCAAAGCCCACTATCCAGGTGACACTCTTCTTAGCCCTTGGATCAAACCGCCTTAATGTGCAACTGCCAAGATTTGAGCTTGAGATGACTCCCACGGATCGATGACGTGGCTTGGGCCACTTTTGGCACGAGTGACCTGGCGGCCGCCAGTAATAGGTGGCGGCCGCCACCCTACTCAGGCCCAAATGGGCCAGAGTGGCTTGGCCTTGCTCCTGGTACACTTGTTTGGCCCAAATTCCATCATTGAAGGACCGAGAATGCAATCAGAAAGCGACCAGAGGGGGGGGGGGTGAATGGGAGCTTCAAAATTCCTTTCGGAAAAACTTGTCGCCACTGTCCCAAAATCAACCCCAAGAGCAAACCCTAGAGCTTGCAAGTGTCCACGACCCTAAATGTAGGGTGGATGCTTCCAAGAAGCACAACGAGACACTATACAACTCTAGAAACCCAACGCAAAAGACGAAATCAAATCGACAACGAGCGAGCGAACTGCGACGAAAACTCACAGAAACAGTCACGACCGGACTCTGGTCAGCGTCCGATCAGCAGGGACCGGACGCGTCCGGTCACACAAAAGCCAATCTGGGACCTTACTGTGTTGGACTGGACTCTGTGAAGCAAAGCGTCCGGTCACAGCCGGTGAGTCCGGTCAACAAAAGAAAAGACTAATGAACAGTGAACTCGATGCGTCCGGTCACTGAGTCAGTCAAGCGTCTGGTCAATTCACGAGATCAACACACTGAGCATTCAACGACCGGACTCTCTGCCTGTGCGTCCGGTCATCTCGACAAACGTCCGGTCACCCCGAAAAAACCATGTTCGTTCACCGATTCAACTCGATCTCACCCAAAACAAATCCTCTAGGGATCAAACTTGGTGAGAGGAGTCACAAGGAGGATAGTGAGCTATCTCTAAGAGATCATGGCTCGAACCTATCTCCAAATCGATGAATCGAAGAATTTTAGGGGAAGGGAGAAAAACTTGACCCGAAACCAAAATCGATCGATCTCCTAGACCGTGAGGTTAGAGATGTTCCTTCGGTGGAAAGAAGTGCCTCAAGACCTAGAACAACTTGGTTCAAACGGATTTGCAAAAGATGAACCGACCAAAGAGATCGAGCGACGGGAAAACGAGGAGAAAAAGGATTCCGTGAAGAACATAAACAAAACGCGAATCAAAGGCACCAAATTGCAACCGTGTGGCTACCACACGCTACAACAGTGAGGTTACGGCCTCACTTCCTCAAAATCTCCAGTACACAGAGGTATGGTTCTCTGCGGATCACAGCTAGCTATAGCAGGGGATTGGGAGAGCAGGAAACCCTAGAAGCAAAGAGCAAAATGACTGAGATAGATGGGGAGGTGGGTGTCTCCCCCTACTTATCCTAATTCTAACTATTCCTAATTCCCACTCTACCCCTAACTACTTACAGAGCGAACCAGCTAAACCCTAAGGTTATTCTGGACCAACTCAATGGTAGGTGGTAATCCGATGGCCACGCCCGCACAACTCGTAGCGTTGCCTCGACGCAACCTCCCGATTGCCGCCACGTGCCGCCACCGCTCTGCCGTCCTTTCCTGGACGTCGCACCCCCGGTTTTGTGGCCCAAAACGGGAAACCAGCCTTCACGACCAACCCCCGGTTTTGAGGCCCAAACCGGGAAACCAGCCCACCAGGCCTGAGTTTTGTGGCCCAAACTCAGCAAACCCGCAGTGCCCAGGTTTTGAGGCCCAACCTGGAAACCGTCCTCAGCCCGAGTTTTGTGGCCAAACTCGGAAACCATCCGCGCCCAGGTTTTGAGGCCCAAACCTGTAAACCGTCCACCCGATGGTTTTTCTCTGGCTCTACCACCAAACCGAAGCTGTAGAGGGATGCACCTCCCGTGCACCCCGTCTACAGACACGTGTCCCCAAGTCCACGACTCAGGCAACACATGACCGCAAGTCTTCACTCGTCGCTGTCCCAGGCTGCCAGCCACCACAGCTGATCCTCGGGCCACCGGTCCTTCAGTCCAAGCCTCACGTCCGCCCTTCGCCACTCTCGGTCCCTTGGCACGGCACGTCTCTACTTGACCTTCACCTTGCCTCTGATCACTGTATCCGTGCTCGACACCTGCACAACACAAGCCAAAGAACATGCGCATCATCCCAGTTGACAATCACTCATCACTCAGAGACTCGGCATACACCCATGTATCCGCAATCTCCCCCTGATGAGTGCATTGTCAACTACCAACACAAATCATAATGGAAGCAGAAGAAGGAAGAAGGAGAAGAGAGAGAACTCAACCAAATGACCCAAAAGCATAGCAAAGCCGAAGAAGGTCAAGTGGAAAGAGCGAAACAACTTGGTCCCCAAAGACATGGGCAACGGCTCGACGCAACCAAGCAAAGCAAAGCTAGCCCTCAAGAAGAGGTAGAATAGGCTCAACACCGCTAGCAGATACCAAACGAGAAATCGAAGCAAATGCTAGTCCCTCAAGACAGAGGCACAGAGGCTCAACACAACTAGCAAAGAAAGCTCGATACCAAAACCTTACGGCCAACAGGAAGCAGCAAAAACTCCCCTCGAATAGTGCAACCAACCAGGAAAGCTCCCCTTAGTTCAAACGGAGGGTAATGATTGCAATTTCTCCCCCTTAGTTGAAAATGTACTTATCAAGAAACAATGCCCCCCTCAGAAAATGTACCAACAAAAAAGTGCAACACGCAGATTTCTCCCCTTCCAAAATGCATATGAGTCAAAAATGCAAGTTAGGAGCTTCAGGAGTATACTCAAAAGAGTGCAAAGATGCTCTACAGAGTTCTGATCCGATGACTCAGAAAATGCACAGAATGCTAGCAAAGGCTCAAACTGATCACTAAGTCTGAAATGAGAGCAAAAGAGCAGTTTTTAGCCAAAAGGTATTCACCATCAAAATAGCACAAGACATGTATAGACAGGAAGTCAAACAAGTGCTAAACATGTATACAAGGTGAACTACCCCTAGCACAGTTCAATCATCATGCTGATACCAATTGAAAAAAGAAGCAAACACTTGTGATTTCAAATTTTAATCGGAGTTGCAGCGGTGAAATTATCACAAGTTCAGAAATCAGCATGTGACTGCGAGAGGTTGAATGCTTGTTATTGCCTAACTTTCCAACTGTGCGAAGCCTATGCATAAGCAATCAGAAGCTTAAAGCAACAGTTTCGGTCATACACTACACAGCTCAAGTTTAACTCAAAGTGCAATGAGAAACAGTCTCGAAACTGTGAGGTGCTAACAAGCAAACCCATCTCGATCTTTTCAATTCACTTAACTTGGTTCAGATTTTAAACAGAATATGACATACCAAGCAAGTGAATGACTCAACACTAGAGACATAGCAACCTAGCATACATAAATAGCATAAGTGACTTCGACACATTCTACACATGCTAGTTGCATATCTCAATGGTGAACATTTTCAAGTTTTAAGTTCATTAATCAAATTCACCATTCAAAAATAGCTCAGCTCACAACTTGTATCAGTGATCAGAAAGAGCATAAGCTACAGCATCAACATAAAGCATCGGAGCAAAGACTACACAGAGCATAGTTACATTCTTCAGACTATTTTCATGAAGCTCAGAATGTAAAAGCGTATGCTGAAATGCAAAGATGCATGAAGAAACCAAAAGAAGCAAAACCAACTGAAAAAACAAAGTCAGTGTATCGTACAAGAGTCAAAATGTTTCCCCCAACTAAAAGGGAAAACACACACCAAGCTCACCTCTCAACCGATTAAAAGTTGATTGGTCCAAAGGCTTGGTGAAAATATCAGCCAACTGATGATGAGTATCGACATGGCGAAGGTCGATATCACCTTCTCATAGTGGTCTCGCAGAAAATGAAAGCGCACATCAATGTGTTTGGTCTTCGAGTGCAGCACGAGGTTCTTAGCAACGCTAATCGCAATCGTGCTGTCACAAAGCAAAGGAACACGAGAAAAGCTCAGACCAAAATCACGCAAAGTGGCCATCATCCAGAGAAACTGGGAACAACAGCTAGCCGCACCAACATACTCAGCCTCCGTGGTAGACTGGGTGACACTAGACTGCTTGCTTGAGGACCACGAAACAAGAGAAGAACCAATAAACTGACAAGTCCCAGAAGTGGACTTGCGCTCAATTCGGCAACCAGCAAAATCAGCATCGGAATAACCGCAAAGGGAAGGTGGAGGAAGCAGAATACCAAATCCTGAATTCTGGAGTGAAGGATAAATACCTCATAATGCGCTTCACCGCCTGACGGTGAGAGGTGCGCGGCGAAGACTGAAAACGCGCGCAAAGACACACCGCGAACTGGATGTCCGCGCGTGTCGCCGTCAGGTACAGCAGCGACCCGATCATACTCCGGTACTCGTTCTGGTCCACTGCTTCTCCCTCCTTGTCCGCATCCAGGGCTGTCGTAGTCGACATGGGTGTTGGAAGAGGCTTGGCCTCACCCATATCGAATTTCTTCAGAATGTCCCGGGTGTACTTGCCCTGGTGCACGAACGTCCCTTCCCGGGATTGCTTGATTTGCAACCCGAGGAAAAACGTCAACTCGCCCATCATGCTCATCTCAAATTCCCTGCTCATAGTATCTGCAAACTTGGCAACCAAAGCGTGAGAAGAACCACCGAAAATGATATCATTTACGTAAATTGGACCAAGAGAGTATCAGTGCCTTGCTTGAGGAGAAAGAGCGTTTTTTCTACACATCCCATTTTAAAACCCTTAGCAAGCAAAAAGGTTTTCAACCTATCATACCAGGCTCTAGGGGCTTGTTTCAAACCATACAAAGCTTTGTGAAGTTTAAAGACATGGTTTGGAAACTTGGGATTTTCGAAACCGAGGGGTTGTCTAACATACACCTCCTCTTCTATGTAGCCGTTTAAGAAGGCACTCTTGACATCATTTGAAAAAGTTTGAAACCTTTGGATGCAGCAAAAGCCAAGAGTATCCTAATAGCCTCCAAACGAGCTACAGGAGCAAAAGTCTCCTCATAGTCTATCCCCTCCTTCTGACTATATCCCTGGGCTACGAGTCTGGCCTTGTTTCTCACAACATGGCCATCTTCTCCCTATTTGTTTTTGAAAACCCATTTTGTCCCAATTGGATGACACTCAGAAGGTGGAGACACTAGAAACCCAAACCCGATTTCTCTCAAAGTTTTCTAACTCCTCATGCATGGCATTGACCCAATCCGGATCCGTCAAAGCGTGTCCAACATCTCGGGGCTCAAAGTCAGCAACAAAAGCAGAATGAGAAAAATGAGAGATTTGAGACCTGGACCGAGTGACCCATTCGTCAATGTTGTCGATCATCTGCTGAGGGGGGTGTTGGCGCTGGATGTGTCGTGGCGCCTCCCGTGCAGAAGTGACCTCCCCCTCAACAGCAGCTGGTGCCTCCCCGGGTACAAAAGGTACCGCTCGGGGTGGCGGATCCCACGGCCCCCAGGAAGAAGACGTGTCGGGGCCGTGAGTCGTCGTAGAAGCCGCTCCTTGCGGCAAAGCAGTGGAGAGGTGCTGGATCATCCATACCTTCAGCACCCTCGTCCTCGTCATCAAAAAGAGGCTCACCAACCTCATGATCACCTGCACGCTCAAAACGAGAAGAAGGACAAACCATGGTCTCGTCGAAGGTGACATCAGATGTCTCCATGACTCGGTTAGTGTCAAGGTTAAGTACACGATAAGCACGAGTATGAGTGCCATAACCCAAAAACACACCGTCAGAAGAACGAGATTCAAATTTGTCCAAGTTGCCCTTTTTGAGTATAAAACAATGCAACCAAAACTCGAAAATAACTTACCTTGGGCAGTTTTCCAAAACGCAACTCATAAGAAGTCTTCTTGAAGAAAGCTCTCAGAAAAATGCGATTGGAAATATAGCATGCAATGCTCATAGCTTCGGCCCAATATCGCCTAGGAGTCCTATGCTCATCGAGCATCGTCCTGGCCATCTCTACAAGGGTCCGATTCTCCCTCTCTACAACACCATTCTGAGGCGGTGTGTAGGGAGAAGAAAACTGATGCTCCAAGCCCAAGAGTTACAAAACTTCTCAAAATCCGAATTCTTGAATTCGGAACCATTATCACTCCGAATGCTCGCATTGAGTTCAAAGGGAGCTCATTCTGAAGACGCAAAATCAGATTGCAAGCAAAAGAGAAAGTCTCGGTTTTCTCAGCTAAAAAGAAAACCCACGAATATCTCGAAAAGTCATCAACAACAAGCACATACCACTTCCCCCCAACTGAGCTCACCCGAGCCGGACCAACGAGGTCCATGTGTAAAAGCTCTCTAGGGCGCTTAGTCATGACCTGAGTCACTGGATGGTGGGGAGCGGCTACCATCTTCCCATGTCTACAAGAATGGCAAACAAGATCCTTCTCCATGGACAACTTGGGCAATCCTCGGATTAGGCCAAGTGAACTAAGTCTTGCAAGCAAGTCGAAGCTCAGGTGACCAAGTCTCCTATGCCACTTCCAAAGATCAGAGGAGGAAGGTCCAGCCAAAAGACAACGAGAAATTACAACGACTCTGAGAAATCCGCACGAAAGACTTTTCCAAAGGGCGAAATCACACATACAAGATTGCCCTGAGGATCCAAAATGCGACTGAGATTCGGTTTAAAACGAATCTCATAGTCATCATCGAAAAGTTGCGAAACAGAAAGAAGGTTAAAATGCAAGTTAGAGACAAGAGCAACATCGCGCAACACAAAGTGCTCATTAACTCGCACAGACCCACGAGGCAGCACCTTACCTTTGCTGTTGTCGCCGAAGGTAATATACTCCTTTCCGGCGACCGGACTAAGACTGGAGAACCACTTGGCATTTCCGGTCATGTGCCTCGAGCAACCGGAATCCACCAACCAAACGTTCTCCAATCGTTTTACCTACATCAATAAAAAGACATAGGGTGAGCATACGGGCCAACACTGGGGTTAGTGAAGTAGGGAGAATACTAGTGTTGGGCCGGCTGCTCAAAAGAACGGTTAGCAGAAAAACCATTCCTAGCACACCTACAGAGGAAGCGATCACCACGTTTAGAAGAACGTGGTCCGCTGGGGAAGGAGCGCTCACCGCGATACTCAAAACGCGGTGGAGGAAAACGCTCTACAACAAAGCCACCGCCATAGGATCCATAGCCTACAACAGCAGGGCCCGCCGGGCACGCTCTCTACGAGGCCTAGGCCTAGGAACTTGAGGCACTGCACCTCTATTCCTAGCAGCTCTCCTCGGAGATCTCCTCTGAACATTCGGTACATGTACATCATGGAAAGGATGGTACATGTCTGTGTTGTTCATCTCCTTTGCACGACGCACCTCTCTCCTGCGCCGAAAGCAAAACTCACTCAAGTGTCCATCTCTCCCACAATGCTCACAATGGTACCTCACCGCTCTCAAAGGGGTTGTTGTACTCACGATGGTGGGTGTGGATCACTTTGCTCTTCTATGGCATAATCTCCTCTTGGATGGGTGGCATGGTGTCCAACTTGTTCTTGAGGTGGTTTGGTTTTGGAGCCCATGATTGTTTCTTGGGTGGAGCTCTCGGAGGCTCAACAAAGACCCCATCCTTGGTGTTAGGCTTGAGAGGCTCTTTGGGTGGAAGCTTGGTAAGTTTGGGAGTAGTGGTGGAGTTGGGCTTCTCACTCGGGTTCAAACCACTCGACTCTCCAATCTTCCCAAAAGCAGAAACATCAATGCCCGGAGCAAAACCTCCAGCAGCTCGCTTGAATTGGGAGATCATCATCCTGAGCTGTGGTTCACCACTAGACACCCATGACAAGATGGTCCGAAGGTATGTGTTTTCTTCCTCGGTTTGCATCTTGTCATGCTTCACATTAGCAATCTCCATCTCCAAACCCTCACACAAAGCGCACCAGGACACAAAAGTGCTACCCAAGCTGGCCTCCTCAAGAGACACAATCTTGGCATTCTTCTCTGCCAACTCGGATTGCAAGACAGGACAAGTCTTGCACGCACCCAACAACGAGGGTCTAGCCTTCAGCTCATCCACCTCTCCTACCAACGCAGCATACTTGCTTCTCAAAGTGAGAAGGTCAGTCTTGTGCGTGGTGCACATCTCACACTCCTCATCGGTAACAACCACGGTGGACTTGACAAAATCAAGTTCCTTCACCGTATCCTCCCACTTCTGCCTAAACTCCTTGAGCTCTCTAGCGGCACGCCTAAGCAACTTATCTTGACTAAGGAGCGCGGCAGTAAGTTTCTCGACCTCAGCGGAAAGCTCATCGTGGGTCGGAGATACCTGGGAGGTGTCGTCGTCGTCGTCGTTCGAGGGGAGTTCACCAGCTCGCGTTGTCGACCTCCTTGCCGAGGGCCATGGTGCAGAAGCACGTCGTCGTCGCGAAGAAAAGCAGAGACCGTTAGCCGTAGTCCTCGATCCTCTTCTTCTTCTCGAACTCGTCGTCGCTTGAGCAAGCGGAGTCGTCATCCGAGCTGTCGACGTCGCTGAGCGTGGGGTGAAGAATGCACGTTGCTCAGCATGGGCCTTCTCCAAGTACTTCTTCTTGATGTACTCCTTGTCGAAGCTGCCCCTCCGCTTGTGCCTGCGGGGACGTACTTCTCTCCTTTGCGCTTGCCGGAGTCGTACTTGTGCCCATGATCACCCTTCCCAGATGAGTTCTTCTTCTTGGGACAGTTGGCAATGAAGTGGTCGGGGTCGCCGCACTCGTAGCATCCCGAGCGTCCTCCTCCGCGGCGATGGTTCATGCGGTTGTTGTGGAACCGCGAGAAACGGTTGGCGAGCATAGCCAACTCGTCATCCCCCAAAGACTCCAGCTGCTCCTCTGTGACAGAAAAGAGGGAAGAGAGTGCAAAACCTCCAGAGGGGTTAGCAGAAGAGCCAGAAAGCAAAGCCATCGACGGGCCAGAAGGATTTTCATAAGAAGCTCTCGCCCTGGCATCGATCTCACTGGACTTGAGCTTACTGAAGAGCTCGTCGCACGTGAGGGTCTCATAGTTAGGTGATTCGATGATCGCCTGAACTTTGGAGTCCCACACCGACCGATCAAGAGTATGCGAAAGCTTCAAAGCCCTCTCATGATCGTCGAAAGGCAACAACTCCTTGTTAGCCCTCATCCTGTTGACAATCACCTAAAAGCGAGCGAATAAACTTTTTATGCTCTCGCCAGGCATATGTCGAAAGTTCTCATACTCTCACTTGAACGACTCATAGAGACGGGTTTTGACTTGAGAGGTTCCCTCATGGAAACGCATGGGGGTAGCCCAAATCTCCTGAGCCGTAGCGAGGTGAGAAACGCGATCAAACTCACTCATGCTCAAGCATGAGAAAAGAGCATTACGGGCTCGGCTATTGGCATCGTGTTCATCGATCTGAAGCTGAGAGACACGAGCAGCCAGACCACGTAATCGGCAGAGTTGCAAATATTCCAGATGGAAGCACCCAAACTCTGCAGATAGGCCGACATGCGTATCTTCCAATACGCATAGTTCGTCCCATCGAAAAATGGCGGTTTGCCCACGCCGCGATCCATGTCGCCTTCTGTGGATCTGGAACCGGCTAAGGTGGAAGATCCTTAACCTGCTCCGATACCAATTGAAGGACCGAGAATGCAATTAGAAAGCGACCAGAGGGGGGGGGGGTGAATGGGAGCTTCAAAATTTCTTTCGAAAAAACTTGTCGCCACTGTCCCAAAATCAACCCCAAGAGCAATTCCTAGAGCTTGCAAGTGTCCACGGCCCTAGATGTAGGGTGGATGCTTCGAAGAAGCACAGCGAGACACTATACAACTCTAGAAACCCAACGCAAAAGACGGAAATCAAATCCGACAACGAGCGAGCGAACTGCGGACGAAAACTCACGAAACAGTCACGACCGGACTCTGGTCAGCGTCCGATCAGCAGGGACCGGACGCGTCCGGTCACCAAAAGCCAATCTGGGACCTTACTGTGTTGGACCGGACTCTGTGAAGTAGAGCGTCCGGTCACAGCCGGTGAGTCCGGTCAACAGAAGAAAAGACTGATGAACAGTGAACTCGATGCGTCCGGTCACTGAGTCAGTCAAGCGTCTGGTCAAGTCACGAGATCAACACACTGAGCATTCAACGACCGGACTCTCTGCCTGTGCGTCCGGTCATCTCGACCAAGCGTCCGGTCACCCCGAAAACCAACTGTTCGTTCACCGATTCAACTCGATCTCACCCAAAACAAATCCTCTAGGGATCAAACTTGGTGGAAGGAGTCACAAGGAGGATAGTGAGCTATCTCTAAGAGATCATGGCTCGAACCTATCTCCAATTGATGATTCGAAGAATTTCGGGGGAAGGGAGAAAAACTTGACCCGAAACCAAAATTGATCGATCTCCTAGACCGTGAGGTTAGAGATGTTTTCCTTCGGTGGAAAGAAGTGCCTCACGACCTAGAACCACTTGGTTCAAACGGATTTGCAAAAGATGAACCGACCAAAGAGATCGAGCGACGGGAAAACGAGGAGAAAAGGATTCCGCGAAGAACACAAAAAAACGCGAATCATAGGCACCAAATTGCAACCGTGTGTCTACCACACCCTACAACAGTGAGGTTACGGCCTCACTTCCTCAAAATCTCCAGTACACAGAGGTATGGTTCTCTGCGGATCTCAGCTAGCTTAGCAGGGGATTGGGAGAGCAAGAAACCCTAGAAGCAAAGAGCAAATGACTGAGATAGATGGGGAGGTGGTGTCTCCCCCCCTACTTATCCTAATTCTAACTATTCTAATTCCCACTCTACCCCTAACTACTTACAGAGCGAACCAGCTAAACCCTAAGGTTATTCTGGACCAACTCAATGGTGGTGGTAATCCGACGGCCACGCCCGCACAACTCGTAGCGTTGCCTCAACGCAACCCTCCGATTGCCGCCACGTGCCGCCACCGCTCTGCCGTCCTTTCCTGGACGTCGCACCCCCAGTTTTTGTGGCCCAAACCGGGGAACCAGCCTTCACGACCAACCCCCGGTTTTGAGGCCCAAACCGGGAAACCAGCCCACCAGCGCCTGAGTTTTGTGGCCCAAACTCAGCAAACCCGCAGTGCCCAGGTTTTGAGGCCCAAACCTGGAAACCGTCCTCAGCCCGAGTTTTGTGGCCAAACTCGGAAACCATCCGCGCCCAGGTTTTGAGGCCCAAACATGGAAACCGTCCACCCGATGGTTTTTCTCTGGCTCTACCACCAAACCGAAGCTGTAGAGGGGATGCACCTCCCGTGCACCCCATCTACCGACACGTGTCCCCAAGTCCACGACTCAGGCAACACATGGCCGCAAGTCTTCGCTCGTCGCTGTCCTAGGCTGCCAGCCACCACAGCTGATCCTCGGGCCACCGGTCCCTCAGTCCAAGCCTCACGTCCGCCCTTCGCCACTCTCGGTCCCTCGGCACGGCACGTCTCTACTTGACCTTCACCTTGCCTCTGATCACTGTATCCGTGCTCGACACGTGCACAACACAAGCCAAAGAACATGCGCATCATCCTAGTTGACAATCACTCATCACTCAGAGACTCGGCATACACCCATGTATCCGCAATCATTTCCTGCATTAAGATAAGAAACTATGCACATGTGGAAATAGGTTAGTTATAAACCAAATCTTCTACTTTTTATGTTGTTTTACCTTGGTTTTGGGTGAAATGTTGACGGTGAAATGATGCTTTAAGCACCGTCAACATGAATGGGGGTTGGTTTCTACTACTACTAAAAAAAAAGAAGAAAGACTAACTACTACTAACTAAATCGGCGGGGTCTGGCCGATGAACAGATTAATGTTTTCCTACACACTTACGAACACAACTAACTTAGCAATAAAGAGTTTATCTAGTTCTTCGAACCGTACACACCCGCTGGACTATTTACCTCAGACGTGCACAACGAGGTTTATGATTTAAGAACTAACCCAACTACGTGGTGGAATTCAAGGCTCCCAGGGCTGTCACCACCTGTTTGCTACAACAGCTATCCAGGGGGCTAGCCACAAACTAAGGTATAACTAGTCTAAGCACCGCGCTTCACTAATATATACTACTCTAATCTTGCGTCCAAAACTAGAGCACTGATTACTCAGCGAAGAACCCAAACTAGATACAAACTAAATACTAAGTTATCTATGATCGAAAGCACTCAACAAGAACAATAAGTAAAGAACTTAAAGTAAATGCTGAAAGTAGAAGAACACTAAGATAAATGAAGGAAGACTTGGAATTATACCAGAGACTTGGAAGATCCTCTATTACAACTCCAGCTCTTCTCTTCTACACTCTCGCTCTCACTCTAAGTCTCTCAACTAGAGTGTTCCTTCACCAGAGCTTCGCTTACAAGAGAGTGGGACTAATGAGGTGAGGTCTGAGTACAAATGAGCTCGAGGGGTCCTATTTATAGCCTAAGGGACCTAGGGGGGTACTTATGGACCAAGGGTTAGGTCAGGGGGTGAGTGTGGTGGCGGGCGCCAGCCCTAGGTGGCGGCCGCCCCCCACCCCCTGGCCCTTGGATCCACCGCCTCTTCACCAACGGCATCCAGGAGGTCCTCCAAGTCGGTTTGGGGTCGGTTAGGGTTGTCCAATAACTGTCACATTGGGCAATTAGGCCATGATCCATGTGACGCTGCTTCTTAGCCCTTGGATGAACCGACTTAGGTGAGCAACGGCTGCAAATGAGTGTGGGGTGCTTCCCCTGGATCAGTGACATGGCAGGGGGGGTTTGGGCTTCTCCCCCCTGGCGGCCGCCAGCTAGGGGTGGCGGGCGCCACCCCTCCTTGGCCCAAAGTGAGCCCAGTCAAGTGGGCTTGCGTCCTGGTGGGTCCATTTGGTCATTTTGCTCAAAAACCCTACAATTTCCTACATTCAAATAAAACTCAAGGACAAGTGGAAATCGTTAGTTTATAAAAGGTTTTTGGTTGATTTTGGGTCCTTGTGTTGCGTTATATGACCTTATTGATGCTAAGAATATGACACTTAGTGAGCGTCAACACATGTGAAAGCATTGATTGCCGAATACATATGTAAGAAAAGACATGCTTGAACAAGTAAAAATAAATTATAAATTGACATATAACCAAGCTCGGCAAACTAGCCGAATTGGGATCCATGAAGAAGGAACATGCAAACAAACGCGATCAAACCAATCTAAAACCTGCATCTGCCGCACGATACCTAGTTTTATCGAAGCTCAAGCGTGATTGACATGTATGAACCCACAACACGTAACAATCTAGATTAGAAACTAATTTGGCCATCATGATCATGCAATTTATAAGGGATGTCATGAAAACAACAATTATTGGAACATGAATAAAATTGTAAAGAAAGGCCGAACAAAGTCAATCTAGATTGGGCAAAAGAGTGTTACAAAATTAATTAAATCATGCAACACATGGTAACTTAAGAATCTAGTAGATCTTGCCGAATCTAATAGAGCCGATAACTATCTCGCTTTTACTAAACATATCAAGTAAACGCCTGCCGCATGGTATTTACTCATAAGCAAAGCATAAGCAAAGATTTCTTGATCGTTAACAAAGATCCACCGCACGATCATTGGAAACAAACAAGACTACTTGCATCAGATCTAAATCCACCGCATGATACTAGACATGATAACAAGGTTGCCGGAACTTACGGAGGTCGACGGATCGATGATTCCTCTCGAAGAACTCGACGACACGACAAAGGACTCGAAGATGGCACGGGCCCGATTTGTATTGATATGGTTGTGAACCCTTTTTACAATAGCCAAGGGTTTATATTTATACCCTGGACACAATATAAGTCCTAAGAGGACACGACTATGAATCGTTAAAGGAAAATACAATATTTTTGGCCTTCAACTCCCTTCGGAATCTTCATTAACTTAATTGTCGCAATTTTGTTGCCCGATCGGCTCTTGCTTCCGTCGTTTCAACGGAAACCCCTTTTTTCTCAGAATAGCCGACCGCATAAGCAATTGCCGAATCCTTGGAAACTTAGCCGACCGCATGGATACTTGCCGAATGCCTCATATGCCCATCTCCGCACACTGGCCCATCTGTCATCTCCTTATGCGTGCGAAAATCTGGTGTTAACACATGCCCCCTCAATTTTGGGATAAAAGTCATTTTATTTTGAAATTGTCCGCAAACTTCTTCCCTCTTCCAGGTTTACACTTTTCGACACCGTAGCCGCCGCTCAAGAAATTCAAACCTCAGCGTAACCTCGAATTCCTAATGGCGACTCAGGACGAGATACCAGAGGTAAACCTCAGTCATTCTCACACATTCGGTAATTTTCCGCTAGTTTTGTCCCTCTTTCGGCTCACTTTCTTCTCCAATTTTGCCATTCTCCGAAGGAATACAAGAACCAGATTCTGATTCCCTATGCTGCCAATCCTGACTCCTACCTTCTTGGCCCAATGGGAAATCCCAACCCAACGGAGATTATTGAGAAGGAAACCCAAAGAATTCCTTTCAAATTTGGAATCACTCCGCTAAACCAATGGCCGAGCACGTTCAAGAACTGGCCGTTTCCCCCAATTGCTGGATGGCAAAATTGGTACCGAAGGATATTGGAAAAAAGTAGCAGCCACTGGGAGAATGACATTGGCCATTGCCTGGAATTATCTTTATCAGAAACACCCAAAAACGACTCTCTTCTGATAGCAGCTTCCCACTTTTGGTTTGACGCCACCAATGCTTTCATCTTCGGCCATGGTATGATGACTATCACCTTAGCTGATGTTTTCATGATGACCGGCCTGAATGTGGCACTACCAGTGTATCCTTACAAGTACAACAACAAAAGTAATCAAAGAGCCGTCAGCTCTGGATGTGGATGGGCTAAATACATCCAGTTATGTGGAGTCGTCTGGCACCATCTCTGACAAAGAACTGAAAGCCTTCATGAATATGTAGCTATGCAGATTCATCTTCTGTGGAAAATCCAATGAACCCACCCTGAACTATATAGTGATGGCTGAAGACTTATCTGCAGGTACTCAAATCCCACTAGGCAAATATCTCTTGGGGTCTGTCTATCATATGATGCACCAGATTACTCTCCAGATGCACCTAGGTGGAGAAATTTCCTGCGTGAATGGTCCCTGGTGGTTGGTTCAGATGTGGCTTCAACTATATATGCATCAGATAGCTTCCGTGAGCCTTCTTAATCTGAGTTTCCCTTCAATTAACTATGCTGAAGACAACGCAGCAAAAGTCAAAGCCTGTCAGACTTACGGAGAAGCAGCATCATCTATCAGTATCGACATAGACATTGGTCATCTCTTTAAGCTGTTCTTCAAAGGTTTCGACAATGTACATTGGTTTCCTTACAGAGAAAATGAAGATCTGACTCTTCCTTGAAAGTTTAACTATGAATTCGGCTGTGTAGACAAAGTATCCAGTGATATCTTCAACTCTTTCATCAAACCTTGCATTCTGCCAACCGAATTTCATCATGGAATATTAGTGCAGTCCACCTATGAATTTTACTATCCAAACATGGTGGCCAGAAAATTAGGATGTGGTCAATTGCCCCCAAGACCTTTCTTCTCGACAATAATAAAGCCCAGGGAAGTAATCACAGAAAGGATAGTGGCCGAAAAAGTCTTTGAATTAGGATGAGAGCTGCCAACATATGAACCATCTCCATTTGGGATATTAGATACTGCTCATCCTTTCTTTACTTCTTAGTGGGAAGAATGGCACGCTCATATCTTCAATGTATCAGTCCACCCCCTATGTCAAAACTTGCAACCTGATTTTGCTTCTGATAGTGAGGTAATTTCATTATACTCATCATTTTCCGCTCTTGAATTCACTCCTCACCTTAACATTCGGCTATACACAGGATTTTGAGCCTACACCCCCCGCCAAGGTAATCCAATATTATTTGGCTGGACCCAATCCTGCCCTAGGTTTTAATGCTCCAAACTTGAAAACTTTCATGAAAATTCCTGCAACTTCAACTACTGCACCTTCAAGAGGAGAGGGTAAAAGAAAAGCACTTGAGAGTGTCTCTTTACCCAGGAAACCAAGGACAATAAGGGCCAAATTATCCCCTAAGGTATGAATCCTTCATTCTGTGTTAAGTTAATAACCTCATTCGGCAATAAATCTGACCACTTCCATATTCCATCGCTTCTATTGCAGCCACAGGTTAAAATTCCCAAATTAGGTGGCACTTCATCAACCGCAGAACCATCTCTTGGAGTTTCTACTGAAATCAAAGAAATTCATGATGCTGAAATCCCAAAAACTTAGGAAGCTGAAGGTTCAAAATTTCATGAAGCCGATGAGACTATAGGTAGCACATTCGGCTAACCTCTTTTCTTTTGTCACATCTCTTCTCATACTCATATTATTGCTTGAAACAGATGAAATTTTAAATCAGCTGGTAGAAGAACCTTCCCCTGATCATGCTCTAAGCCCTCTTTCTCTGTATATTCAATCAAGTCCTCGAGCAGGCCAGGATACAGCTCATCCTGATGACCAATCAGCTTAGCAGGTAAAGTATTGTCTCAAACTATATTATTTTTAACAAATTCATTCAATCGGCTAACGCTTCTTCCCCCCCTTTTTTAGAGGAATACCACCGAGCCGACCACGAGTTATTCCTTCCCTACTGAAGATTATATCACTGAGAAGGGTGAAGAAAATACTTCTCAACATACTCTATCAATGGAAAATCAAGCTCGGCTGAGGGAGGTGATCATTTTGTTGAATAAAGATACCGTCAATTTGGTTCAGGACGCAGATCAGATAAGAGACATTCTTGAACTTATTGATAAAGATATCCCCCTGCTCTTTTGACACCCCTAGAGTCTGCAGGCTGCCTTGATAACTTTGTCGGTATGGTGTGAAGGGCAACCAAGAACATATCATCTAGGGCTGTCTTGCAGAATGATAGGTCTTCAAAGAAGCTGGAGCTTAAAGATTTGCACTCTTACATCCAAATTGCAAGAAATTCCCTGGCAACCCTGGAGCCCGAGTTAAAAGCCATGGAGGAAGAAAAGGGCAAGTTAGAAGCTCAGCTAGCCGAACTGAATGCCAAAATTCAGTCTCACAGGGCTCATATAGCTGATTTGTCGAAGGACATAGAAGCAGCTTCACTAAGGATGACTTCGGCCCTTAAAGAAGATCGGCAAATCAAAACCAAGCTATCCAAGATCCAAAGCTCTGAAGATGAAGACCAGAAAGTGCTAGACAATGTTAGCCGAATCAGGACCGAGGCTATAAAGGCAATTAATGAGCTTCTGAATGAATAGACATTGAACTTGTAATAAACCAAGTGTAATATACTTTGCCTCCGCAAAACTATCTTCGTACTTCCATGCCTTTATTCGTCTGAGAAAGCAATCGGCCTTTTTCCCTTAAATTTTTTCCTATTAAGATGTAGCCGATTGTCCTCATTTTCTGATGGCTGAACGAGCCCTGACTCAAAGAACCAAGGATATAACCGAACGACATTCGACTTAACCGAGCCCGGCCCAGTCCAGTAACGGCCCAGCCGAGAAGGAAAAAACCCTACTTCGTCTCTTGGCATTCTTGCCCTACTACCCCGTGGAACTCGCCACGACTCTTTTTTCGGCTTATAAATAAACTCCTTTCGTTAGCCTCGATTGCCACCTATAGTTAAGCATTCTTACCTCCGCCTCTTCATATTTCTTGCTCGATTTAATCCAGAGGAAAACCCTAACCTCCATAGCAATGGCGAATGGCGATGATCGCGGCAAGCATCCCGCCAAAGGGGAAGCAGAGCACCGCAACGCCGGCGCCATGGGTGAGAATCGGTTTCTTTGTCCCCTTGCAGTTCTACTCTCTTGTCCGCCTTCCGTTTGGATTTTTATTTTCTTCCTACTTACTAGGATAAGATTCATCTCCACCAGCCAAAGCCATCCTCATCCTCAACCAGGAAACCCATCGTCCGGTTCCTCTAGCCCCTCCGATTCCCCAGACTCTTCCTCAGTCTCCTACTACTCCGATTGGTGGAATCACCGTGATGCCTGCCGCTTCAAGGAGGAGAGGGATAAGGCCCGAGAGGAACTGGGTGAAGTTTCCAAGCAATACGGCATCGACCAGCTTGAATGGGAGGATCAGCGGAAGCAACTCTGTGATGCTATCACAGGTCAGTGAAATCCTCGCCCGATTCCCCTTCTTCTAATTGAACTTGTTTGCTTGATGTATCCTTTTTCCTGTCCAGCATTGTCTGCAGAGGTCGACCGCCTGAAGATTGCGGAAACTAGGGTGGCCAACATGGTGAACGCCCAGGGGGAAACCGTGGAGGCGCGTCTTGATGATGCGGACAGCCGTGTGGATCAAGCCGTCATTCACGGTGTGCACCACGGCGTCGCCTTATGGCTGGCGGTGATGTCCACCCAGGCGCGTGAGGACTTCTCCACCATGCCAACCGGCTTCCTCGGCGGCGAGCTTCCAGAAGACGTTGAGGACATTGAAGATCTTCTGGAAAGCTACGAGGATCATGCAGCCGTACTCGCCCAGGCTACTGACGCCCAATCTGTCCCGAACAGATTGTCTGATGAATAGTATGTACTTAGGAGTTTCTGTAATAAGATTGCTCTCTTTTGTGAAACACTTGCATCTGTGAAATATTTGTTTGTGACTCCTTTTCTTCCTTCTCTGAATTACCGAAAGCAGAATTCCTGCATGATATTATCCTTATTCGGTTAGATTGATATTTTGCTCTAAAGGCGACACATGTCATGTCGGCTATTCTCCAAACTCTTGGAGCATTTTTTCGCTAAAGGCGATGTTTTACATCGGCTATTTTTCGTACAAACATTCTTGAATCTGCTCATGTACTGACTTCCACGCTGGGGTGAAAGTTCTTAAGAAATCTCCCATTAATAGCTCTGGAGAACTCTTCCCCGAACAAAGTCTTCAAGATATATGCATTACCAGGCACGTTCCTCACTACCCGAAAAGGACCTTCCCAATTTGGAGACCATTTACCGAACGCTTTATCTTTCATCCCGATCGGCAATATAACCTTCCAAACCAAATCCCCTTCTACAAAGTGTTTCTCTTTAACTTTCTTATTGTAATATTTGGCAACACGCAACTTATTCTTCTCTATGTTTTCCAATGCCTTGAGACGAACCAAATGCAAATCTTCTAATTCATCCATCATCAAACCTTTATAATCTTCTTTCTTCAAATCATTTTGTAATGTAACTCATCTTGAACTCGATTGTAACTCCCACGGTAACACAACATAATGCCCATAAACCAACTCGTAAGGAGATGCTTGAGTAGACCCATGACAAGCCATTCGGTAAGCCCACAAAGCTTCGTTAAGAACCGAATGCCACTTCTTTGGCTTTTCATCAATCTTCTTCTGGATAATCTTAATCATAATTTTATTTGATGCTTCAACTTGACCATTGGCTTGTGCATAATAAGGAGAAGAATTATACAACTTGATCCCCATTTCTTCAGCAAAATCACAAAATTCGGATGATGTAAACTGAGTCCCTTGATCTATTGTTATAGTTTGAGGGATCCCAATCTGTGAACTATATGTTCCTTAACAAAATTGATCATGTTTTCTGACATAACCTTCTTCAAAGGTATAGCCTCAACCCATTTGGTAAAGTAATCTGTAGCCAACAGTACGAACTTATGTCCTTTGCTAGAAGGAGGATGAATTTGACCAATCAAATCTATAGCCCATCCCCTAAACAGCCACGGTTTGATAATTGGATTGATAGCCGATGCTAGAACTCTTTGAATATTGCCGAATCTCTGACAGTCTTGACATCCTTTATAATACTCAAAACAATCCTCGAGCATAGTCGGCCAAAAATAACCAGTCCTTCTTATTATCCATTTCATTCGGTAAGTCGATTGATGTGCACCACATAACCCTTCATGCACTTCATACATCAGCTTTTTGGCTTCTTCCTGACTAAAACACTTGAGGAGCACTCCATCTATAGATTTATAGTATAACTGATCATCAAGAAGTATAAACTTGAGAGCTTTATACCTGAGCTTTCGGGAAACCTTTTGTGATGGATTTTTCAAGTAAACGGCAATTTCTTCTCTCCAGTCATCAACCATACAATCTTCATCCAAAGCAAGATCTCTAGACTTTCTCGATATCCAGAAGCAGCTTGAGCTAATTTATTCGCTTCTTCATTATGCCCTCTAGGGATATGATGTAAAGTTGCCACCTGAAAATACTTCAAAAGCTCTTGACATTCTTCATAATACTCTCTTAATACATCACTCCTACACTCATATGGACCGGTTAGCTGGTTGATGACTAGCTCAGAATCCCCAAAAATTTCGACAGCAACAGCTTTTATTTCCACAAGAAGCCGAAGCCCTCTGAGCAATGCTTCATACTCTGCTTGATTGTTAGTAACATAAAACTCAATGGGGATAGCATATTTAAAAATCAACCCTCATGGAGAAACCAAGAAAATACCAGCACCATCACCTTTACTACAAGATGAGCCATCGAAAAATAAAGTCCAAGGTGCAATATTTACCATGTTAGCAGAAGGATCACGATGATGAGTAACAAAATCGGCAATAGCCTGACCTTTCACTGCCTTTGCCGATTCATACCTTAAACCAAATTCTGACAGTGCTAAAATCCACTTGCCAATCCTTCCATTTAAAATAGGCATTGACAACATATGTTTTATCACATCAAATTCAGAAACTCTCACGCATTCGGCATTTAATAAATAGTGCCTAACCTTGGTACACGAGTAATACACACATAAACAAAGTTTCTCTGTAGCCGAATACCTCATTTCTGGGTCTAACAGCTTTCGGCTAAGGTAAGCTATTACTCTTTCTTTTCCCTCAAATTATTGTATAAGAGCCGATCCTATCGTTAGGCTATCGGCCGCCACGTACAACTTGAAAGATTTACCAGGCTGTGGAGGTACCAATACCGGTGGTGCCTTCATGTATCCTTTAATTTCATCAAAAGCTTTCTGTTGTACGTCACCCCACACGAATTTTTGATCATTCTTAAGCTTCAGCAACAGAGAAAAAGGCAAAATTCCTTCCGATAAGTTAGATATAAATCTTCTTACAAAATTAATCTTGCCGAGCAGCGACTGCAACTCTGTGAGGTTGGTTGGAGGGACAACATTGTCTATTGCTTCCATGCTTTTCTTTCCGACTTCAATCCCTCCTTTATGGATCAGAAACGCCAAAAACTCACCTGCCGAAACTCCAAAAGCACATTTGTTTGGATTCATCCTCAAACCATGCTTCCTTGTGCATTCCAAAGTCTTCCTCAAATCAACCAAATGATCTTCATGATCCCTAGACTTCACGACCACATCATCAATATAAATTTCTACAATTTTACCGATCAACTCATGGAAGATATAATTCATAGCTCTTTGATAAGTTGCCGGCATTCTTTAATCCAAACGTCATGACAACCCATTCAAACAAACCAATATGACCAGGGCATCTAAAAGCTATCTTTGAAATATCTTCCATTGCCATAAAGATCTGATTATATCCAGCATTACCATCCATAAAGCTGATGAATTCGTAACCAGCCGCTGCATCAACAAGCAATTTGGCAACCGACATCGGGTAACTGTCCATTGGAGTAGCTTTATTGAGATCTCTAAAATCAATGCAAACCCTCATCTTTCCATTCTTCTTATATACTGGAACTATGCTTGAAATCCACTCTGCATATCTACACGGCCGAATGAAATTTGCTTTCAATAATCTCTCAACTTCCTTTTTCACGTCGGCCAGTACTTCCTCTTTGAAAATCTTCCGAGGAGGTTGTTTATAGGGGCGATACCCGTGTTTGATCGGTAATCGATGCTCAACAATAGAACGGTCTAGTCCGGGCATCTCTGTGTAATCCCAAGCAAAACAGTCCTTGAACTCTTTCAGAAGGTTTATCAATTTTGATCTATACTCTGGATCCAAATTTGCGCTGACATATATTGGTCTTGGCTCGGCATCATTACCAACATTTATCTCTTCTAGTTTATCAGCCGACATAAAACCTCGTCCCAACTTTCCTTCGTTACCATCAATTGGATTATCCATTTAAAAATTGCTTTGAGAGCCGACTGCTTGGATCGGTTGTTGGTCCTTGTTGAAAACATTTACAGGACCTTCCTCCCAAACTCTTCTAGAGAAGCACTCGACACCATCATACTCCCAATAACTAGGCTCTGTGGCAGCAACACTTACCGAATCATCAGCATAGACAACTTCAACATCATCTCCAATCCACTAGATGAGGATTTGATGCATAGTCGACGGAACACAACAGTTTGCATGGATCCAATCTCTTCCTAAGAGTAGACTATATGCCCCCTTGCCATCGATGACGAAGAAGGTAGTAATCAAAGTTTTTGATCCAATCATCAACTCAACATGAACAGCTCCTCGAGTATCAGAAGGGTTGCCAGCGAAGTCTCTGAGCACCATGTCAGTCTTTAGTAATTCCTCATTAGCCATCCCAAGCTTCCTGAAGGTGGTGTATGGCATGATATTGATGGCAGCACCTCCATCAATAAACATCTTGGTTAAAGGCTTGCCATTAACATAGCCTTTGACGTAAAGCGGCTTCAAGTGTCGATGCTTGGCTGGCTTGTCAAAAATTGCTCGCTGGGTCAAGACAAGTTGAGCCATCAGATCCTGGTACTCGTTTTCATCAAAATCCGAGTATAACTCTTCTTGGACATCTTGAACCCCGGGGGCCATGAATTCTGACGGAAGGAAGAAAGCCATGCACGCATCAGCCGAATGATCACGCTCATTGGGTTTTTCCTTTGGTTGCCAAATTTTTTTTGTCTTAGTGCCTGCTTGCGTCAATTCTCTATCTCTTAGGCGTTGCACTCTTCTTTTCTGGCTTTTCCTCAACCCTGGTGGACACCACTGTCCTTTCTGCCAAACATATTCACGGTACTGTTCTTCTTCAGCGCGAGCCCAATCTTGATCGGCAAACCTTTTCCCCCGCCGATTTTCGGAATTACCTATTTTTAAACGCCGATCGTCCCCAAGAAATCGTGTCCCAAGCCTTTCATGGACCGGACGGCGGTTGACCCGAGACTGCCTATACTCTGAATATTGATCACTACATTCAGGGCAATTGTTCTTAGCAGGCAGTTTCAAGCCTCCATTCCAGCAAAATTTGAAAAAAGAGCACCCCCAATGAGATTGCTCTTGTTCTTTCACGTACTCGTGTTCCTCTCGGTACATCTCCCTTCGTACCTCCGGTGTTCCTCCATGAACTTTCGTTCTTCATAATACTTCTGCTTCTGACGCTGTTCCCGCTCCCGTCGCCATTTGTTCAATAAAATACGTGTCGTGACCTTGGGCCTGGAAGCTCCTCCCCTCTCGGTTCGGCTATTCTGGAAACAAATTTGTCACCGAAATTCTTCATTTGTGATCTGCCGATTAGGGTCAACAGCGCCGGTCTTTCTCGCTCTATCAGAGGTTAATATCTTCATCTTACCTCTGCCCTTGGGGTCATCTACATTGACCATGTTAATGGAGAAAGATACGGTATTCTACGCAAAAGGGTTAGCATAAATCTTCATTTTTCCATCGAACTTCAAGTGCCCTTCTTGGATAGTCTTCTGGATCCACACCCTGAACACTCGGCAATCATTTATAGAATGAGATCTGGTGTTATGGAAACCACAATACTTCTTGTCTTTAACCCCTTCAGGGTGTAGCATGGGATGACCTTCCGGTAGCTTGATGCGTCCCTCTTTCACTAACAATTCGAATAGCTTATCCGATTTGGAAACATCAAAGTCGTAGGTACCCTTTTGCTGCCTCACCCATCGTTGATTGACTTGAGTCTGCTCTTTCGCCCAGACTAACTCAGCTGCAGCTATCTCATCTTCGTCATCATACTCCATTGCTTCTTCTAAGAAACCCTGATACATTTCGCTAGCCACATCGCCTTTCTGGAATTGATTGTTTCTTCTAAACCCCTGAGCCTGATTACTCATCATTGCCAATCGTTGTGATAATTGCCCAAGATCATCAAACTCCATGCCGAATAACTTTTCCCTGATATTCGGCAACATGCCAGCTATAGCTATCCTTGGCAATTGATCATCTGGTAAATTCAAGGAATACCAGAGATTTTTAGTCTCTCTGAATCTCCGCAAATATTCCCGTGGTGTTTCGGTAGCTTTCATTCTCAAACTCATGAGGTCGACCAACTTCTTCTCATTGGTACCCGTAAAGAAATACACATGGAATTTTTGCTCCAAATCCTCCCATGTTCCAATAGAATTCGCCGGTAGAGATATGAACCATGAGAAGGCTGGTCCTGTCAGCGATAACAGGAAGTACCGAATCCTCCAAGCTTCATCTGCAGATGCTTCCCCAAGCTGCATTAAGTAACTGCTGATATGTTCTATAGTGCTAGTATCATCCTGGCCTAAAAACTTGGTGAGATCGGTGGGAGGCTTCACCCTCGGAGGAAGTGCTACTCGGTTATACCACTCTGGGTAAGGAGATTTATAAGCGTAAGACTGATTCTTTGGCTTCAGGCCGAATCGATTTTGCATCATGTCGGCCATCATATGCATGACAAGGTCAATATTTGAATCTGGAACGCCGTGCGCTTGTCCTCCAAGAAGTGCCCCTGCTGAATTTTTATAGCCCGGATTCGAGAAAGCATCAATCGCATTGTAATCAACGAACTCCTGATATCCATCTCCATACATATTCTTTTGCAACCTATTTGTTGCTGGAGACACCCTGAAAGCAGATTGTGGGATGTTTCCCGTCGTGCCGAATGCGAGTTGGCCCTGAGTCGTGGGAGGTTGTTGCTTCTCGTGGGGGACCATCCCACCTCTGCTTGTACCAACTCCGCCGTCTTCAGCAATCTTTTTCTGATTATGGGGTACAGGGAATAACATTGGCCCCTGTATCGGACCAGCGGCTTCCTCAAAATGTTTATCAACTGCCGGGCTGGAAGTACTAACCAGGATGGCACGAAAAGTATTTAAGAAAGCTGATTGATGATTTGTCAAGGCCTCTGACATAGCCTTGTACACCAGTTCAGATAATTTTTGAGCATCTTCTTCATCGGTGGAATCAGATTGATGAGGAAGGAGAATTCTTGGGAGTGACTGCTTCTGGAAAACCTTGTTACTCTTATTCTTAGAAAAGGACATCAAGCATTTGCGCTGAAACTCATCGCATGCTTGTTGAACTAAATTTCTCAAGTCTCCTGGCAACTCATCCATGGTCACGTCCAGAACTTGATTGCTGTCGATTTCAGGCATCTTGGAATGTGGGGTCCCACCGAGCGTGCCAAAAAGTGTGTTGGCACAAAATGTGGCGCACTGTGCCTCACACACAGCAAGCCAGAAAGCGTGGCTTCAATCGGGTGCCCGGACGGTTTGAAATCCGAAAACGTGCCAGTCGGTTTGACCTAAAAACCAACAAGGGATAAAACTGTGAGAATAAAACTGGAACATGCCGGGTGAGACCAGACAGTTCCATATTTACGGCCCTGAAGCCACTTTCGACGACATACAGCTATAGAAGCTGTCTGTCAAGCATGTTCATAGAATCATTCGGCTAATATAAAAAGAAAGCATGTGAAAGCATTGATTGCCGAATACATATGTAATAAAAGACATGCTTGAACAAGTAAAAATAAATTATAAATTGACATATAACCAAGCTCAGCAAACTAGCCGAATTGGGATCCATGAAGAAGGAACATGCAAACAAACGTGATCAAACCAATCTAAAACCTGCATCTGCCACACGATACCTAGTTTTATCGAAGCTCAAGCGTGATTGACATGTATGAACCCACAACACGTAACAATCTAGATTAAAAATTAATTCGGCCATCATGATCATGCAATTTATAAGGTATGTCATGAAAACAACAATTATTGGAACATGAATAAACATGCAAAGAAAGGCCGAACAAAGTCAATCTAGATTGGGCAAAAGAGTGTTACAAAATTAATTAAATCATGCAACACATGGTAACTTAAAGAATCTATTAGATCTTGCCGAATCTAATAGAGCCGATAACTATCTCGCTTTTACTAAACCTATCAAGTAAACGTCTGCCGCACGGTATTTACTCATAAGCAAAGCATAAGCAAAGATTTCTTGATCATTAACAAAGATCCGCCGCACGATCATTGGAAACAAACAAGACTACTTGCATCAGATCTAAATCCACCGCATGATACTAGACATGATAACAAGGTTGCCAGAACTTACAGAGGTCAACGGATCGATGATTCCTCTCGAAGAACTCGATGACACGACAAAGGACTCGAAGATGGCACGGGGCCGATTTGTATTGATATGGTTGTGAACCCTTTTTACAATAGCCAAGGGTTTATATTTATACCCTGGACACAATATAAGTCCTAAGAGGACACGACTATGAATCGTTAAAGGAAAATACAATATTTTTGGCCTTCAACTCCCTTCAAAATCTTCATTGCCTTAATTGTCGCAATTTTGTTGCCCGATCGGCTCTTGCTTCCGTCGTTTCAACGGAAACCCCTTTTTCTCAGAATAGCCGACCGCATAAGCAATTGCCGAATCCTTGGAAACTTATTCGACCGCATGGATACTTGCCGAATGCCTCATACGCCCATCTCCACACACTGGCCCATCTGTCATCTCCTTATGCGTGCGAAAATCTGGTGTTAACAACTATCATCTTGAACAACGGAAATCTGCATGACCAAGGTGTGGGGATCAATAGTAGCGACACCTTGCAATACAGAGAACTGCCCCTAATACGGAATAACCACCCATTTGTCCCTCCAATGGACTTGCATAGGACTAAAGCTCTCTAACCAATCCATGCTGATAATGACGTCATAAGGTTGGAGAGGTAACACCCTGAAATCTGACTGAAAAGTGCACTGGCCTACTGACCATGAAACCTGCGCAGCAACATAGAACTCCAGAGATGAGAACCACCCACTACCTGCACTCGCGTCGAAATAGGCTCAAACTGGACTGTTGACAACTGTGCAGCCACGATATCACTGATGAAAGGTGAAGAACTACCAGAATCAACAGCTTTGGAGATAGCCAAAAATACTTGCTCAGTGGCATCTACTTCATGGCTGAGCGGTTCCTCGACGGCCAACACATCAAAAGCATCCCATGCGGATACACTGGGTGTGATCTGGGTCTTGTGATGAGTGATTGTCAACAGGCTTGATGCGCATGTGCTTTGGCTTGTGTTGTGCAGGTGTTGAGCACGGAGACGGTGATCGAAGGCAAGGTGAAGGTCAAGTGCTGGAGTGTCGTGCCGATGGACCAAGGGAGGTGAAGGGCGGACTCGGACTTGGGCTGACGGACCGGTGGCCGCAGGATCAGCCGTGGTGGCTGACACGCTGGGACAGCGACGAGCGAAGACTCGCGGGACATGGTGTGGCTCGGGTCGTGGACCTGAGGACACGTGTCGGTGGACGGGGTGTGTTGACGGTCCTTACAGTCAACATTATACCATCAACTAGTGCATAAAATAATGGTAGACATGTGACAATGCATAGTTGTAGGGTTTGATTCTAACAAGTTCCACGAGTTGTGTAGTTCTCACTTGTTTTGCAGGAACATTAACATTTCACTACATAAAAGTATCTCAAGTGATGAATTGGATCATACCATTGCGAAGAGCTCGTCGAGACGATCGAAACAGACATATGGTTTACTACATTTGGTGTCCCACCGAGAGAGTCCCTATTGGCTACGACATGGAAGCTTCTAGAACATCCTGTAGTGATCACCAAGCAACATAATACGGGGACTAAACTGATAGATTCAACAACATTGGTGAATTACTGTTTTCCAGGGAGTTTTACAGAAGACGAAAAGAGATTGAATCCTTCTCCAACAGGACAAATTGTGCAACCAGATGGAAAGGCACATTAGGGCAACAAGGAAGGTTCCAGGAGACGTCACGACGAAGCAACCACCTGGGGGCTGCCAGGTGGGGCCAGCCGGCCCCACCCCCAGGCCGGCCGGCCTGGGCCAGGACCCCCCTCGGCCCATCTTCGTGGAGCGTGACCTAATCGACCTCCTCGACGCATCTAAGCCCTTGATCAAGGCCAGTTTGATCCGAAGGTCGCGGTTCATCCCACCGGGCTATATAAGCAGCCCCAGACCCCCCCTCCCTGAAGCAATCCTCAGATATTGATCAGATCTATCTTCATCAGGCAATTAGAGAGACATAGTTAGGGATTCAGAGATTAGAGATTAGATTAGAGCTCTACTTCGAGATTAGAATTAGAATTAGGTAGAAACAAGTAGAGTTGAGCGCGGCTCACGATTCCGGATCGTCATCAGGAGTTCGGGTAATTCTTGTATTCGACTTTGTGCTATTTCAATTATCATTATGTTCCTCTTTATTTTGTTCTTAGTTTATTCTAGTTATATGCTTGTTATAGTTCTAATTGATAGTAAGTTCATATATATTTTCGTAAAGCTCTTAGTTCGATTCCGGATTGGATTAAGTGGTCGATATAATGTAGGCGTGGTGCTTAGATTATGTTTACCTATGAATGCACCCTATTCTCTGGGCCAGCAAGTGGTAGATCGTGAGGGTGACTTTTATAGCCTTGTTGTGTCCTTTGTAGTCCACTCCCCGAGTCTAGGACAAGTAGAACCTGGTTACACTGAAGGAATTACTCTGGATATGAACTTCTTTCTTAATGTTCCTTATGTATGGGTGGATGATTATATATGCTATATATGATATCATATGCTAGGACTAACTTAGACTTAATAGAAGTAATATAACTTAGGAGTCTAATCTCTTAACGTATGGATTAGTTCTCATTCTGCTTGATCATATGAGTCTCTCTCTCTAATTATGAATTCCCTGCAAGTCTCTGTTATTTGCATTAATTATCATTATCATTACCCTTTTGCCTTACCCCTGTATTAGATGAGTGATTAGATTCATGTCTAATTATATATGTTTGCAATTCTAAAGCCATATCATTCTTATTCTTAACCCTGTTAAGCTCCCGATGGTAGAATTATAAATAACGATACCTGGAACATTCCTGGGTGAAATGCTAAAACGAGTGTATTTTATCTGTGCGCTTGCGGATAACCTTTATTTCATATCTTATCAAAGTGTCATGCTATAAATACTCTCACATCTCTAGTGTTACTGCTAGTGGTGATAGCCTAGCGTTAGAGTGATGCTATGAGATGTTTACCCACATTTCTTGGCATTCGTACCGAGGGTAGAGTCTAGCCTACTTTTGGTAGCGATGCTAAGAAATTCCAACAAGCATTTCTAGCGCCGTTGCTAGGGAGCTTTCAGGAACTTTTATATGGCTACAGAAGAATTCATCGAACATATATAATCTAGATTAGAATCATCACCTCTGTCTTTATGGGATTACCCTTGTTCTAATTTTGTTTATATCTTATACTGGGTAATACAGGTTCAGTTGAGATCAATCACTGTTTTATCAAAAAGCAACTCAATCTAGAAGAAGATCGAGTCAAGTAGTGAAGACGATGGCCAACATGACTTTGCTAGAGTTCTCTGCTCCCAACATTGGAAACATTCGAACTAAACCAACACTCGAGGCAGATAACTTAGAGTTTAAGCTCAAGCCAAGCCTTATCAACCTAGTCCAAGCTACTACATTCAGTGGAAAAGCACAAGAAGATGCTACTGCCCATTTGCAGAATTTCTTGGAGATCTGAAGCACCATCATCATCAACAACATTGCCCAAGACATCATACTTCTTCGGTTATTCCCATTCTCACTGGAGGGAAGAGCAAAGCAGTGGTTCTATGCTAACAAGGAAGACATCAACACATGGGACAAATGTTCAGAAGCTTTTCTATCGAGGTTTTTCCCTATAGGCAAATCCAATGCCTTAAGAGGAAAGATTATAAGTTTTCAGCAGCATAAAGGAGAAACCATTCCAGAAGCTTGGGATCGCATTCAAGACTACATTTCAGAATGCCCGCACCATGGAATGGAAGATTGGTTGCTCATGCACGGATTCTACAGTGGACTCACTCAAAAGTCACATGAGCAACTAGATGCTACTGCTGGAGGATCATTTATGTCACTTACTCCTGAGAATGCTGAAGTCCTTATGGAGAAGATAGCTGAGAGTCAGAGTTGAAAACAAGACAAGAATCAACGTTGTCACCAGATGGAGGAAGGCCCAGAAGAAGTGAAGGCACTGACAACAAAGATGGATGTGTTACTAGGGTGGCTAGACCAACGCGAGAAATACAAAAGAGATCGTCAAGCTATTCCAGATGCATTCGACGCTCAAACTAGAAGTGAAGAGAACAATTAGGACAATGCGAACATCATCAACAACTCTTCTACACTACGAAAGCAAGGATGGAATCAACACTCCACTTATCAAGGTAAGTCCTCAGACAATTTCAATTCTTCCCATTTTAAGCCATTGCCTTTAAGAGATATAATTGTAGAACAGGCTAGAGTTAACAACACTATTATTAGGAAGCTTGTTTTCAAAGATAAAACCTTAGAGGATATAAATGCAAAAATGGATGAGTTTTCTTCTGCTCTAAAAGAACAAACCAATATAAATAAAAAGATAGAGTTACATTTAACCAAATTGACTGCTGTTTTGCCTGTTGCCACTAACCCTAAGCAGACACAAGCTATAACTACAAGAGGTGGGAAGGTCACTCGTGACCCCCCATATCCAAGAGGAGCAAGAGGACAGACAACACCAGTGATGCCAACTGTGACAGAAGAAAGGAAAGACGATGAAGCTGAAGAAATAGATCCACCACTACCGGAAATGATGCAAGATTACCATGACACCAACCACCTACCATTTCCACGTAGAAAGAGGAGAGCCACAGTGGATGAGCAGTTCAGTAAGTTTGTTGAAGTAATTCAAAAATTATACATCAATATTCCTCTGTTAGATGCTATACAGGTACCCACCTATGCAAGATATCTAAGAGACATCCTCAACAACAAACGACCACTGCCCACCACTGAGGTAATCAAGCTGACAGAAGAGTGTAGTGCGGCCATCCTCAACACTTCTCCACAGAAGAAAAAAGATCCAGGATGCCCTACTATCGACTGTTCAATCGGTGATCAACACTTCAACAATGCGCTATGTGATCTCGGAGCAAGTGTCAGCGTGATGCCCAAGAAAGTCTTTGATAAACTCCATCATTCAAGACTTGTCCCAACATCAATGTGCCTACAACTTGCCGATCAATCACTCCGCTATCCAGTAGGAATTGTTGGAGACATTCCAGTCAAGATTATAGAGTTCTTCGTACCAGTTGACTTTGTAGTATTGGACATGCAATCAGACTCGAAAGTGTCACTCATTTTAGGGAGACCCTTTCTGAGTACTACAAATGCCCACATTGACGTAGGAATTGGAGAAGTTAGACTCAACATCAATGGACAAGAAGAATGTTTTCCATTCAAGACAAAACCTGAGTTAAGTTCAACAGCAAAGGTGGTAAGTGAAGAGGGAGATCAACAACTACCAGAGGCACCATCCTCAGGGAAGGCTACCATCCCTCTAGAATGACAACTTTGGAGAAGTCCAATTCGGTGGACTTAAAACCCCGAACCTTCACCGAGAGGTAACTCAATAGTTATCCATATTTACTTTCTTGCACTTTCATTTCTGCATATGCATTTGAAAACCAAATAAAAATATGAAAACATAAAATCAGGCCCCGCGTAAATAATTTTTACGGTGTGTAAACCCCGAAAGAATATTTACTATGGTGGCACAAAAATATCTTTGCATCCATAATCATTTTTTATTTCATAAAAGTAATTTAGTTTTCTTAATTTTTCTGCATAGTAATTATTTTTCACCATCGGGACCCACTTTCTTGGACCCACCTTTTGGAATGACTACTACTTTGCTTCTTAACCACTCAACCAAGCACCAGAACACTTTGAACTTTGTATGGACGAAAACTTTTGCTTAGAAGCGAAGCAGTGTTTGAGTGGAGGAAAGGACACCAGGTGGGCCCCAGAGGGGGCCGGCCGGCCCCACCACCAGGCCGGCCGGCCTTCCCTGGCTTCGGCTATAAAAAGCCACCTCTCGGAGCTCTCCACACTCACACACAAACCTCTCAATCCTCTCCTTTCAAGCAGAATTCATTTTGAAATCTGTTTGCTAGTTCAAACCTTCAATCTAGTGTGAGAAACCGAGAGAGAAGCAAGAGTTTGGTAGAGAAGAGAAAGTAGGAGTGTGAGAAGTTCTAAAATTTGAGTAGAGAATAAGTTTTAAAGAGAAGAAGTGATGTCCAATTCAATCATAAACACTCTCTTAATAAACTAACCTCCGAACGACTGACTTGAGAACAGCTAATCACTGACTATTTGTATTTTCTAACCCGTTCCATAGTTTGTTCTTGTTTGGTTGTTTGTTGTTCTCTGTTCAACAGGATGAGCAAGAAGACCTTCTTCGGAAAGATCGGGCTTGGACGCCTCACGAGGAGTAGCTCACGAGCAAACTCCGACATGGACGTTGATTCGCCGGCACCCTCTCAAGCATCCTCGTTTCGTTCCACCTCCGAAGGTATGAATGTATTAATGGAGGAAAAGGATCTTAAGCTACAAGGGAGTGAGGAGAAGGCAAGATTTAGAAACATAAAGAATAGGATCTTGAGGCCAACACCAATCTACGACCCACGACTTCTACAAGATACAGGTATGGATATCGAATTTCTCAGTATTTTCACTATGTTGGGTTGGATGGGTTTTGTGCCTGTCGATGAGATAGGAGTAAAACTCCTTACCATCGAATTCCTTTGCACTTTGGTTTCTTTAGCTATTAGCATAAGTTTCCGCATGTTTAACAAAAGTTTACACTCACTTAGAGGGAACTTAGTGACCATTTGGGTTTTGATTCCAACTGCGCTCTTAATCTTTCAAATGCTTTACCTGATTTTAACAAAGACCAATTTTGGAAAGAGATTACAGATTTAGATATTTGTTCAAAACCCAAAAATAAGGATATTCCGCACGGACCACCCAATTGGAACTATACGATGGCCATTCCGCGACAGATCGTGTTTCCATACTAGAGGGTGCAACACGGGTTGAGACCGGCCCGAACAACGTCTAACCGGATTTGGGGTCGATGATTACAGCACCGACATATCCCTAAGTAAAAGGGTGCTTTCAAAAATGAACGAGGGCCAACATCGATACAAACCTACACGATCCAACGGACGGACTGCCCCAAGTTTCCAAACTTGTGCCTTGCCTTCCAGTTGACCATATTTCATTACTACTCAGGTTCTTTTCCACGATAGCAAATATAGCCAACCGTGATCCGGTAACTACCCACCAGGGGCATTACGGGAAAATCCTTTATTCACTACTTTATTAAGTAGGCTAAGCAATTCTATATATAAATAAGTAACAGGATAACAAGGTAGGTATAAACAATAATTAAGGAAGAATAATGCAGCAAATAGGATTCAATCAACTCCTATACTTAATGCATCACAATATAAAATACTCAAGTAATTTAATTATAAAAAACTGGGAAGACTTAGAATGCTCTGGGCTTGCCTTGGGTGAAGACGGATGCCTCGTGAGAGGAGCGCTCGGGCAAGTTGGTTTCTGGTGCAGGGTCGGCCTCCTCGCTCCTGAGCACTTTCGGGATCTCCTGCTCGATGTTTATTTCCAGCTCCTAGTCGGGCTCCGGGGCTGTCGATCCTATTGCAATGCGGTACATAAATAAATAATGCGAGGTGCAAAATGGTAGTATAAAATGTAAACATTTCTTGCAAACCAACAAAACCAACTTGTTGAACAACTTTTGACATTGAGGAAAGTACTTATATACCACATCAAACAAAATCATTATTTTAACCATTTCCTATTTATTAATTGAAGAGAAATCCAGGTTTGAACAGCAAGTGCATTTTTATGAACTCAGAAAAATCCACAAAAATTACAGAAGGTAACTTACACTTACTGGACCTCACTGTACAAATTTCAGAAAGAGATAAATTACTGAACATCAGATACAAAAAGATTAAACAAACTGCCCAAAAGGTGCTTTGAACTAACTTTTCTTATAAAAAGTGTCAAACAGCAAAATTCATATTTTTCCTAGCTTCACCCTGCTAAAGCATGAACAGATAAATCTACATAAAATAAACAAATTTATTTCAAAATAAACCCTTTGAACTGCAACCCTACTGGAAACGGGTGAAATCCTCATTTTCGTATTTTTCCCAGATTCTATTCCACATTTCATATTTATCAAGAAAGTTCCACGAACAGAAACATTATATTCTTTTCTACTTGAATTTTCTAAGAAAAACACAGAAAATGCACATTTGTACTGCAACTCTTTATTTTTTTATGCAATAATCTATGCCTAGCATTTTTCTCAGCTTAAACACAACACACAGAGACTGCATAAATTTTCCCACATTTTATTTTCATATATAAATCATTTTAACAATTATTCTAAGAAAACAGCTAAAAAAGAATTTAAACCAAAACAGATACTTTTTCTACAAAAATAGGGCCTCATAAATTTTTCACAGTCACATAACCTGATAAGAAACCTACACAAATTTTTCCATGAATTAATTCAACCAGAAAACACATAAACACATTTATCTAAACAAAAGCACATAAACTGGATTAAATAAAAACAGTACAATAAACTTTTACCAAAAATACTTTTACATTTTCCCCTGATAGATCTATTCATGAACAAGTTAACAAAACTGAAAACACCTCATTTGGATCATGAAAACGTGCTACACAAATTAAACAAGGTTTTCTGGAAAATAAAAGGAAAAGAAAAACGTTTCAAACTTTCCCGGCCCAACTTGCACAGACTCGGTACATGGACCTTGTGCGGCTGACGCGTGGGGTCCGTGGGTCAACGGACCCACCTGCCAGTGGAAGCCGAACAGGGGACGGCTTTTACCGGCGATTGCTCGCCGCCGGTGGGGTTGCCAGGGGTGAGGCTAGGCTCGGCGTGTTCACTGTGACTGGGCGGTTCGGGTGGTGGTGTTGGTGTGGCCAGAGGACGGCCGTAGCTCGCCGGTGGCGAGCCATGGCGGACGGTGGCGGCGGTGGTGCTCAGTCCGGCCATCTCCGGTGGTCACCGGCCTAATTAGTGCGTGCGCCATGCTTGACTAACCCTAGGAAAGCTACTCGGGGGGTTGGTTTGGTCGGGGGGTTGGTTTGGCCGGAAAAGCTCCTAGAAAGCTTGACCACATGCGAGGGCCATGGCGGCGTTAATGGCTCTCGGCCGGGGAGTAGAGGGAGGTAGAGAGCGGTAGTGTTGAGGCTGGAAGGTGTTCTCACCTTGCTTTGGTGCGGTGAAGAGCTTCGGGGAAGATGGGGCTCGGCGGAGGCTCGGTCGGCGTGGAACGGTGACGCGGGCTCCTCGGCGGCGAACGACGACCGAAGGGGGCGCGGCGTGTTCCGACGTCGGGGGAGTTCGGCTGGCGGAGAGATCGCGCGCATCGTGTGTGCGGGAAAGAGGTGGAGCGGTGTGCGCGAGGAATCGAGCCGAGGGGCTCTGTTGAGGCCGGAACGGCAAAGGGGAGGTTTGCGGTGGCGGTCACGGCGAGCTCGAGCGCTTCGGCTCGCGTTATTGCGTGCGGAAAGAGGGTGAGTTGGCGAGAGCGAGTGCGAGTGCGAGGCAAGCGTGTGTGAAGCAAGTGATGAGGAGGAGTGAGGGGCGCGCGGGGTTTTGGGCTCGGCTGGCCGGCCGATGATCGTGGCAGGGGCCACGACCGACGCGACGTGCGGGCAGGCAGCGTGTGCGGCAGCCGAGGCGGCGAGCGAGTGGCCGCGCAAGATCTTTGCGTGATCGACCAGGAAGAGATCGAGAGAGGAGTGGTCGAAGCGGATTCGGGGCAGAGAGTTGTGGCCACGTGGCCGCGTCGTCGGCGTTCGGCGCGGCGCGGGCGAGCGCGGGAGCAGGCGGGGCGCGCTCGGCCTGGGCCGAAAGGCCGGTTGGGCCGAAGGGCTGGCGCCGGGTGAAAAACGTTTCCCTTTTTCTTTTTCTAAATCTCTTCCAACCTTTGACCATTTCAAATAAGTTTAAAAAACTCAAAACTGGACTTTGACCCAAAAAAAGTTGCTCAAAATAATTTTCTCTACAACTTTTATATAAGACAGTTTTTCTGAAAATCATTTTCTCAGCCTCCACATAAATAAAGCCAATTTTTGAGCCATAAATCATTTTGTTCCCACATTTTTAATTATTAAACTATATTGAACTATGTCAAGGTGTCAATATAAAAAGGTGCTATACTCAATATTCTCTATTTACAAAATTAATTGCCAAGACAGAAATCCATTCAAACAACCAAGTCTTATAGAAACCAGAATCCAAATAAACAAACAAAAGGCAAAAGCACTTCATGCACATGAAATGATGCAATGCATTGCTTATGAATTTCAGTAGCCAAATGTAATTCTTAATGCAGTGCTTGACACTAGGGTGTCACAGACCGGCCTCCCCACTCTCCCTCTATAAAATGGCAAGCATTCTTCACACTCTCCACACACTAGCTCCACTCTTCAGAAACACCAGCTTCACTTCGAAATTCGAATTCCAAGTTCACTTAGTACTTCATTTGGGTAGTTTCTGAGTAAGTGAAGATACAAGAGTAGAGAGGAGGAAGCTTTGAGCTAGTAGCAAGTAGAAAGGGATAGTGAAAGCAAGCAAGAGAAATCAATAAGAGAGGGGAAGTGCTGCCCAATTAGTTAATGAACTAGGAGAAGTTGAAATAAAAATGTCAACTTGAACGACTGACTCCTGGACTACTGACTTTTGGAACGCTAACTCTCTAACATTTATTTGCTCTAACCCTCACTTGTTCCACTAGTTTTGTCTGTGTGCTCTCTTGTTTTTGCAGCAAAGATGAGCAACTTCTTCAGAAAGGCGAAGAACATGCTCACTTTCTGATCAACGAGAAGCCGTTCACGAGCTGGCTCATCACAAGGAGGTTCAGACATGGATACCTCATCCCTGCCTCGATCCTCTACCACGAGCCGGTCCGAGCCACGTGATCTTCTTCATGAAAGGCACATCAAGCTCCAGACAGCCTACGAGAAGGACCTGTTCAGGCATTACCGCGATAAAGAGTACACCAATACTCCTACCTTTGATTCACAATTTCTCCGAGACACAGAGACCTGGCGCGGGAGTAGGAAGAAGCCCCTCCGCAAGATTCACCAGAAACACTGCCCCGAGATATCAAGGAGAAGATGCTGCACCACCTAGACCATCTACAGCGCACCATCCAGCCGTGGAAGATACTACTACCTACGAGCCACATACACCACAAGATTCATGGGGACAAGGAAACTTTCGCAATTACACTCCACCACATCGCGAAGAGGATATGATGTATAACTTCTAGGGAGGACGAATGTCTTTCTCTGGGAGAGGCGTTCATGATGCCACTCATCATCCATATTCCTACCATGCCACCCTGAAGGACCGAGAAGCTACCCGAAAGCGACCAGAGGGGGGGTGAATGGGAGCTTCAAAAATTTCCTTTCGGAAACTAGATGCCACTGTCCCAAGATCAACCCCAAAAGCGAAACCTAGAGCTTGCTAATGTCCACGACCCTAGATGTAGGGTGGATGCTTCCTAGAAGCACAGCGGGACACTAGACAACCCTAGAAAGCCAACCCAAAAGACGAAACTCAAATCCGATCAAGAACGAACGAACCGCGAACGAAGACGCGCGAAACTGCAGCGACCGGACTCTGGCCTGCGTCCGGTCAGCAGGGACCGGACGCGTCCGGTCGTCAGAAAACAGCTCTGGGAGCTCTCTGTTCGCGACCGGACGCACGGAGCTCAAGCGTCCGGTCGTTCACTGAGCGTCCGGTCAGATGAGACAATGACACGGGAACAGTGCAAGCGTAGCGTCCGGTCGAAATGCAAACAGAGCGTCCGGTCGAGAGCGTCCGGTCAGTACGCAGAAAAGCTTGGCGCCGTGCTCAACGACCGGACTCTGAAAGCGTGCGTCCGGTCAGCCCGACAGAGCGTCCGGTCACCCCGCGACTGCACTGAAACTCCGGCGATTCAACCCGATCTCCTCCGAATCAAGTGCTCTAGGCTTGGGATTCGATCTGAGGAGTCACAAGGAGGTTAGTGAGCTATCTCTAAGAGATCATGGCTCGAACCTAACTCCAAATCGGTGAATCGAAGGAATTCGGGGGAAAGAAGAAAAAGAGACCCGAAACTAAAACTTGATCGATCTCCTAGACCGTGAGGTTAGAGATGATTTCTTTCGGTGGAAAGAAGTGCCTCACGATCTAGAGCAACTCAGTTCAAACGGAATCGTGAAAGATGAACCGAGCACAAAGATCAAGCGACGGGAAAACTCAAGGCACAAAGCAATCCGCGAAGAACATGATGAACATGAAATCAAAACGCGAATTGACACCAAGAGATGGGATCCAAGGTGAGGATACGGCCTCACTTCCTCGAATCAACAGTACACAGAGTGGAGTCTCTCTGCGGATCTCAACTGGCTAAAGCAGGGGTGTGGGAGAGTGGAAACCCTAGGAAATGAAAGCTCTAACTCCGATTAAGATAGGGAGGAGGGTGTCTCCCCTAGACTACTTATACTAACCTAGCCTAAGTCTATTTCCTACTCTACCCCTCTCTACTCTAATTTACAGAGCGGACCAGCCTAACCCTAAGGCTATTCTAGTCCACCCGCTGGTGGTAGGTAGATCCGACGGCCACGCCCGCACGGTCTTCCGCGTCGCCTCCACGCAACCTTCAGATCGCCGCCACGTGCCGCCACCACTCTGCACCCCCGGTTTTGCGGCCCAAACCGGGAAACCAGCCTTTTCCATCAGCCCCCGGTTTTGAGGCCCAAACCGGGAAACCAGCCTTTTCCATCAGCCCCCGGTTTTGAGGCCCAAACCGGGAAACCAGCCTCCAGCCCGAGTTTTGTGGCCCAAACTCGGAAACCCTCAGCGCCCGAGTTTTGAGGCCCAAACTCGGAAACCGGCCCACTCCCAGGTTTTGAGGCTCAACCTGGAAACCCAGCACCCAGGTTTTGAGGCCCAAACCTGGAAACCGTCCACCGTTGGTTTTTCCCGGGCTCTACCAACAAACCGGCGTCGAAGAGGGGATGCACCGCCTGTGCACCCCTTCCACCGACATGATCGCACTTCTCCGCCTGTCGCTGTCGCAGGCTGCCAGCCACCACAGCTGATCCTCCGGCCTCCAGTCCATCAGTCCAAGTCCACGTCCGCCCTTCACCGTCCGATACATCGGCATGGCACGTCCGCCGCACGGCACGCCCATCCTTCATCGCGCCCGGTCCGTCGGCACGGCACGTCGCAACTTGACCTTCACCCGCCATCGATCACTGTCTCCGTGCTCGACACCTGCACAACACAAGCCAAAGAACATGCGCATCATCTCCATTGACAATCACTCATCACACAGAGACTCGGCATACACCCATGTATCCGCAATCTCCCCCTTGATGAGTGCATTGTCAACTCCACAACAAATCATGAATAAGAAGAAGGAGGTAGGAAGGAGTGGGAAGAGAAAACCCAACCAAATGACCCAGAAGCTTTAACAAAAGCCGAAGAAGGTCAAGTGGATGAAGCAAAAAAAAAAAAAAGGAAAAAAAAACTTGGTCCCCAAAGACATGGACAACGGCTTGACGCAACCAAGCAAAGCAAAACTAGCCCTCAAGAAGAGGTAGAACAGGCTCAACACCGCTAGCAGATAGCAATTGAAGATCGGAGGACAACAGAAGCAAAATGCTAGTCCCTCAAGATAGAGGCACAGAGGCTCAACACAACTAGCAAGAAAATCACTCCGAACCAATTGAAAATCAACCCAAACCAAATGGGAAAGCACACCAGACGATACCAATTGAAAGCCAAATGAAAAAAGCTTATGAAAGCTCATGAGAAGCTAGGAACGTTTGCTAGTCCCTCAAGACAGAGGCAACGGCTCAACACAACTAGCACACTCCCCCTCGACAAATGCAAGCAACTAGGACAAAAGATTGTCAGGGCATATGATTTGCGTAAATTTCTCCCCCTAGTTGAAAATGCACTTATCAAGGCCAAAAGGTATCAGAGAAGCAACTCTCTTCACATAAACTCCCTCTGAACACAAGATCTCCTTCCACAATGCATATGAAGTCAAAATGCAAGTTAGGAGCTTCAAGTATATAGTCAAAAGAGTGCAAAGATGCTCTAATCAGTATAGCTCCAACATCTCAATTAAGCACTCAAATAGCAAAGGCTCAAACTGATCACTTATACGAAATATGAAGCATATGAGCATGTGAGCAGTTTTAAGCCAAAAGGATAGTCACCATCAAAATAGCACTAGACATGTATAGAAGGAATCCAAACAAGTGCTAAGCATATATACAAGGTGAACTACCCCTAGCAAAGTTCAATCATCATGCATAGGAATGAAGCATATACTTGTGATTTCAAATTCATATCGGAGTTGCAGCGGTAAAAGAATTCACAAGTTCATTTTTAGCATGTGATTGCGAGAGGTTGAAAGCTTGTCATCGCCTAACTTTTCAACCGTGCGAAGCCTATGCCGAAGCAATCAGAAGCTTAAAGCAACGGTTTCGGTCATACACTACATGGCTCAAGTTTAACTCAAAGTGCAATGAGAAACAGTCTCAATACCATGAGGTGTTGACAAGCAATCCCATCTTGATCTTTTCAATTCAACAATACTTGGTCCAGATTTTAAGCAAGTTATGAACAACCAAGCAAGTGAATGACTCAGAACTAGAGACATAGCAACCTAGCATATATGAAAAGCAGGCGATGGACTCAACACACCCTACACATGCTAGTTGCATATCTCAATGGTGAAATTTTCAGATTTATATACATTAGGCATAATTCACCATTCCAAAAAATAGCTCGCTCATAACATGTAACAGTGATCAGAAAGAGCATCCTTACAAGCATCATCATAAGTATCGGAGCAATACTAACAAGAGCATAATTACATTCTAGTGAATATAGACATGAAGCTCAGAATGTAAATGCGTTTGCCCGACACAAAACTGAACGAAAGAAGATACCAAAAGGAGAGACTCAAGAAACTCAAAAGAAAAGAGCCTCAAAATAAAAGATCAGTCTGTACATCAAAATGCTTCCCCATCTAAAAGGGGAAACACACACCAAGCTCACCCCTCAACCTATTAAAGGTTGATTCGTCTAAAGGCTTGGTGAAAATATCAGCCAATTGGTGATGAGTATCGACATGGCGAAGGTCGATATCACCCTTCTCCTGGTGGTCTCGCAAGAAATGAAAGCGCAATCAATGGTTTGGTTTCGAGTGAAGCACAGGGTTCTTAGCAACGCTAATGGCACTCGTGCTGTCACAAAGCAAGGAACTCGAGTAAAGCTCAAACCAAAAATCACGCAAAGTGGCCATCATCCAGAGTAACTGGGAACAGCAGCTAGCCGCAGCAACATATTCAGCCTCCGTGGTAGACTGAGCGACACTAGACTGCTTGCGAGAAGACCACGCACCAGAGAAGATCCAATAAACTGGCAAGTCCCAGAAGTGGACTTGCGCTCAATGCGACAACCAGCAAAATCAGCATCAGAAAAACCACAAAGCGAGAGGGTGGAGGAAGCAGAATACCAAATCCCGAGCTCGGCGTGAAACGAAGGTACCTGAAGATGCGCTTCACCGCCTGACGGTGAGAATGCGTGGCGAAGCCTGAAAGCGCGCGCACAAGCACACGGCGAACTGAATGTCGGGCCGTGTCGCGTCAGGTAGAGCAGCGATCCAATCATGCTGCGGTACTCCTCTTCTGGTCCACTGCTTCTCCATCCGTGTCGGCATCCAGGGCAGTCGTCGTCGACATGGGCGTCGGAAGAGGCTTAGCCTCACCCATGTCGAACCGCTTCAGCAAGTCCCTTGTGTACTTGCCCTGGTGCACAAACGTCCCCTCTCGGGATTGCTTAATTTGCAACCCGAGAAAGAAAGTCAGCTCGCCCATCATGCTCATCTCGAACTCCCTGCTCATAGTATCTGCAAACTTGGCAACCAAAGCGTGAGAAGAACCACCGAAAATGATATCATCCACGTAAATTTGGACCAAGAGAGTATCTTTGCCTTGCTTGAGGAGAAAGAGCGTTTTATCTACACTTCCCATTTTAAAACCTTAGCTAGCAAAAAGGTTTTTAATCTCTCATACCAGGCTCTAGGGGCTTGTTTCAAACCATACAAAGCTTTGTGAGTTTAAAGACATGGTTTGGAAACTTGGGATTTTCAAAACCGGGGGGTTGCTGGACATAGACCTCCTCCTCAATATAGCCGTTAAGAAGGCACTCTTGACATCCATTTGAAAAGTTGAAACCCATGGATGCAGCATAAGCCAAGAGTATCCTAATAGCCTCCAAACGAGCTACAGGAGCGAAGGTCTCCTCATAATCTATTACCCTCCTTCTGACTATAACCCTTCGCTACAAGCCGGGCCTTGTTTCTCACAATGTGGCCCTCCTCTCCTTGCTTGTTTTTAAAAACCCATTTTGTCCCAATAGGTTTACAGTCAGGAGGTGGTGGCACTAGAACCCAAACCCGATTTCGCTCAAAGTTCTCTAGCTCCTCATGCATGGCATTGACCCAATCCGGATCCGTCAATGCGTGTCCAACATTCGGGGCTCAAAAGACGCAACAAAAGCAGAATGAGCAAAGTGCGAGATGTGCTGTGACCTGGAGCGAGTAACTCGCTCGTCGATGTCTCCGATCATCTGTTCAGGGGGGTGCTGGCGCTGGATGTGTCGTGGCGCCTCCCGGGAAGAAGTAACCTCCCCTCAACAGTAGCTGGTTCCACCCCGGGTACAAAAGGTACCGCGCGAGGTGGATTCCACGGCCCCCAGGAAGAAGACGTCTCGGGGCCACGGGTCGTCGTCGAAGCCGCTCCGGCGGCGCGGCAGGCGGAGGGGGTGCTGGATCATCTATACCTTCAGCACCCTCTTCTCGTCATCGAAAAGAGGCTCTCCAACCTCGTGATCACCTGCACGCTCAAAACGAGAAGAAGGAGAAACAAGAGTCTCGTCGAAGGTGACATCTGATGTCTCCATGACTCGGTTAGTGTCAAGGTTAAGTACACGATAAGCTCGAGTGTGAGTGCCATAACCCAAAAACACACCGTCAGAAGAACGAGACTCAAACTTGTCTAGGTTGCCTTTTTTCAATATAAAACAGTGGCAACCAAAGACTCTAAAATAACTCACCTTGGGCTGGCGACCAAAACGCAACTCATAAGAGGTCTTCTTCAAAAACACTCTCAGAAAAATGCGATTCGAAATATAGCATGCAGTGTTCATAGCTTCGGCCCAATAGCGCCTAGGAGTCCTATGCTCATCAAGCATCGTCCTGGCCATCTCAACAAGGGTCCGATTCTCCTCTCTACAACACCATTTTGGGGTGGTGTATAGGGAGAAGAAAAATGATGCTCCAAACCAAGGCAATTACAAAACTTCTCAAAATCGAATTTTAAAACTCGGAACCATTATCACTTCTAATCGCTCGCATCGAGTTCAAAGGGAACTCGTTCTGAAGACGCAAAATCAGATCGCGAGCGAAGGAGAATGTCTCGGACTTCTCAACTAAAAAGAAGACCCACGAATACCTCGAAAAGTCGTCAACAATAACAAGCACATACCACTTCCCACCAACGGAGCTCACCCGAGCCGGACCAACAAGGTCCATATGCAAAAGCTCTCCGGGGTGCGAGGTCATAACCTTGGTCAAGGATGGTGGGAGCAGCAACCATTTCCATGCCGGCAAGCATGGCAAACTAGATCCTTCTCCAACGAAAGCTTGGGCAATCCTCGGATTAAGCCAAGTGAGCTAAGTCTTGCAAGCAAGTCAAAACTCAGGTGACCGAGCCTCCTATGCCACTTCCAAAGATCAGAAGAAGAAGGACTAGCCAAAAGACAGCGAGAAGATCCAAACGACTTTGAGAAATTCGCGCGAAAGACATTCCCAAAGGGTGAAATCAGACATACAAGATCACCCTGAGGATCTAAGATCCGGCTAAGGTTCGGTTTGAACGAATCTCATAGCCTTCACGAAAAAGTTGCGAAACAGAAAGCAAGTTGAAATGCAGGTTAGAAACAAGAGCAACCTCGCGCAACACAAAGTGCTCATTAACCCGCACTGCACCAACGGACAATACCTTGCCCTTACCTTTGTCGCCGAAGGTTATGTACTCTTTTCCGGCGACCGGACTATGGCTGGAGAACCTTGGCATTTCCGGTCATGTGCCTCGAGCAACCGGAATCCACAAGCCAAATGTCCTCCAACCGCTCCTCCTACATCAATAAAAAGACATAGGGTGAACATACGGTCCAACACTGGGGTTAGTAAGATAAGAAGGAAACCAGTGTTGGGCCGGCTGCTCAAAGAACGGTTAGTGTAAAAACCATCCTGTCTAGGGGGATAGCGATCACCACGCACAGGAAAACGTGGTCCGCTGGGGAAGAAGCGCTCAGCGAAACTCTACCTGCGGTGGGACAAGGCGCTCAACAAAGCCTCCGCCACGGGTCCGTTACCTGCAAAAACAGGACCTCGTCGGGCACGCTCTCTACGAGATCTACGCCTAGGAGCCTGCTGCTCAACTCTAGCGTCTCTCCTCGGAGCTCTCTCCTGCCTAGGCCTCACAAACTGAGGTGCTCTACCTCTAGGCCTAGTCTCCCTCCTAGGGGCTCTCTCCTGCTGCCTAGGCTGGGTATGCTTCCCTCCAGACCTAGCAGCTCTCCCTGAGGCTTCGGAGCATGTCCACCACGAGCTGGGTGAAACATGTCCGGGTTCTGCATCTCCCTAGCTCGGCGCGCCTCTCTCCTGCGCCTAAAGCAGAACTCACTCAGGTGACCATCCCGCCCACAAAAGTCACACTGAAACCTCACCGCGCGCAAAGGGGGTTGTTGGTTTGCAGGGATGTGGGTATGGTTCACCTTGCCCTTGCCCTTCTGTGGCAACTCCTCTCGGATGGGTGGCATTGTGTCAAGCTTGTTCTTTAGGTGATTGGGCTTGGGTTGCCATTGTGGATTCTTGGGTGGAGCCTTGGGGGGTTCAACTACAACTCCATCCTTGGTGACAGGCTTGGCAGGCTCTTTGGGTGGAAGCTTGGTTAGTTTGGGAGTAGTGGTGGAGTTGGGCTTCTCACAGGGGTTCAGACCACTAGACTCTCCAATCTTACCAAAAGCTGAAAGATCAACACTCTGGCCAAGACCTACACCAGGAGCCCCAGCAGCTCGCTTGAATTGGGGATCATCATCCCGAGCTGAGGCTCACCACAAGACACCCATGACAAGACGGTCCGAAGGTATGTTTTTCCTCCTCGGTACGCACCTTGTCATGCCTCACATTGGCCATCTCCTGCTCCAGGCCCTCACACAAAGCACACCTCTTGACACAAGTGCTATCCGAGCCGGCCTTCTCAAAAGACTCAAGCTTGGCATTCTTCTCTGCCAACTCGGATTGCAAGACAGGACAAGTCTTGCACGCACCCAACAGCTGCGGTCTAGCTCGGAGCTCATCCACCTCATCTACCAGCGCAGCATACTTACTCCTCAGAGTGAGAAGATCCGTCATGTGCGCGGCGCAACTCTCGCACTCCAACTCCTCCGACACAACCACGGTGGACCGAGCGAACTCAAGCTCCTTCACCGTGTCCTCCCACTTCTGCCTAAACTCCTTGCGCTCTCTAGCGGCACGCCTAAGCAACTTGTCTTGACTAAGGAGGGCAGCAGTCAACTTCTCAACCTCGGAGGAAAGCTCGTCGTAGGTGAGAGATACCTGGGAGGTGTCGTCGTCGTCGTCGTTCCGAGGGGTACGCTCCGGCTCGCCGTCGACCTCATCTCCGAGCGCCATGGTACACAGGCCTTCGTCGCCGGCGAAGAAGCACAAGCCGTTGAACGTGTCCTCCAGCTTCTTCTTATCGGACTCGTCATCACTCGATCGAGCGGAGTCGTCATCCGAGCCGTCGACATCGCTGAGCGTGGCGAAGAACGCTCGCTGCTCAGCCTGCTGCTTCTCCAAGTACTTCTTCTTGATGTACTCTTGTTGAAGCCGCCCCGCTTCTTGTGCCTTGGGGGAACGTGCTTCTCCTTGTACTTGGAGTCGCGCCTGTGGCCGTGATCCCCTTCCCCAGATGCTTGTTCTTCTTCTTGGGGCAGTCGGCGATGAAGTGGTCGGGGTCACCGCATTCGTAGCATCCGGCGCGTCCTCCTCCACGACGGCGGTTCACGCGGTTGTTGTGGAACCGCGAGAAAACGGTTGGCAAGCAAAGCCAACTCGTCGTCTCCCAAAGACTCCAGCTGGTCCTCTGTCACAGAAAGAGAGAAGAAAGCGCAAAGCCAGCTGAGGGGTTAGAGGAAGAGCCGGAAACCAAAGCCATGGACGGGCGAGAAGGATTTTCAAAAGAAGCCCTCGCCATAGCATCAATCTCACTGGACTTGAGCTTACTGAAGAGCTCGTCGCAGGTGAGGGTCTCATAGTTCGGCGATTCGATGATTGCCTGAACCTTGGAGTCCCACACCGAACGGTCAAGAGTGTGCAAAAGCTTCAAAGCACGCTCATGATCGTCAAATGGCAACTGCTCTCTGTTAGCCCTCATCCTGTTGACAATCACCTGAAAGCGAGCGAATAAACTTTCTATGCTCTCGCCAGGCTGATGTCGAAAGTTCTCATACTCTCTCTTGAACGACTCGTAGAGTCGGGTTTTGACTTGAGAGGTGCCTCATGAAAACGCATGAGGGTGTCCCAGATCTCCCGAGCCGTAGAGAGGTGAGAAACGCGATCAAACTCACCCACGCTCAAACAGGAGAACAGAGCGTTACGCGCCCGGCTATTGGCTTCGTGCTCATCGATCTGAAACTGAGAGACACGAGCAGCCAGGACAACGTAGTTGGCGTTGTTGCAAATCTCCCAAACAGAAGAGCCCATGCTCTGGAGATAGGCCGACATGCGTATCTTCCAATACGCATAGTTCGTCCCATCGAAAAACGGCGGTTTGCCCACGCCGCGATCCATGTCGCCTTCGGTGGATCTGGAACCGGCTAAGGTGGAAGATCCTTAACCTGCTCCGATACCAATTGAAGGACCGAGAAGCTACCCGAAAGCGACCAGAGGGGGGGTGAATGGGAGCTTCAAAAATTTCCTTTCGGAAACTAGATGCCACTGTCCCAAGATCAACCCCAAAAGCGAAACCTAGAGCTTGCTAATGTCCACGACCCTAGATGTAGGGTGGATGCTTCCTAGAAGCACAGCGGGACACTAGACAACCCTAGAAAGCCAACCCAAAAGACGAACTCAAATCCGATCAAGAACGAACGAACCGCGAACGAAGACGCGCGAAACTGCAGCGACCGGACTCTGGCCTGCGTCCGGTCAGCAGGGACCGGACGCGTCGGTCGTCAGAAAACAGCTCTGGGAGCTCTCTGTTCGCGACCGGACGCACGGAGCTCAAGCGTCCGGTCGTTCACTGAGCGTCCGGTCAGATGAGACAATGACACGGGAACAGTGCAAGCGTAGCGTCCGGTCGAAATGCAAACAGAGCGTCCGGTCGAGAGCGTCCGGTCAGTACGCAGAAAAGCTTGGCGCCGTGCTCAACGACCGGACTCTGAAAGCGTGCGTCCGGTCAGCCCGACAGAGCGTCCGGTCACCCCGCGACTGCACTGAAACTCCGGCGATTCAACCCGATCTCCTCCGAATCAAGTGCTCTAGGCTTGGGATTCGATCTGAGGAGTCACAAGGAGGTTAGTGAGCTATCTCTAAGAGATCATGGCTCGAACCTAACTCCAAATCGGTGAATCGAAGGAATTCGGGGGAAAGAAGAAAAAGAGACCCGAAACTAAAACTTGATCGATCTCCTAGACCGTGAGGTTAGAGATGATTTCTTTCGGTGGAAAGAAGTGCCTCACGATCTAGAGCAACTCAGTTCAAACGGAATCGTGAAAGATGAACCGAGCACAAAGATCAAGCGACGGGAAAACTCAAGGCACAAAGCAATCCGCGAAGAACATGATGAACATGAAATCAAAACGCGAATTGACACCAAGAGATGGGATCCAAGGTGAGGATACGGCCTCACTTCCTCGAATCAACAGTACACAGAGTGGAGTCTCTCTGCGGATCTCAACTAGCTAAAGCAGGGGTGTGGGAGAGTGGAAACCCTAGGAAATGAAAGCTCTAACTGAGATTAAGATAGGGAGGAGGGTGTCTCCCCTAGACTACTTATACTAACCTAGCCTAAGTCTATTTCCTACTCTACCCCTCTACTCTAATTTACAGCGGACCAGCCTAACCCTAAGGCTATTCTAGTCCACCCGCTGGTGGTAGGTAGATCCGACGGCCACGCCCGCACGGTCTTCCGCGTCGCCTCCACGCAACCTTCAGATCGCCGCCACGTGCCGCCACCACTCTGCACCCCCGGTTTTGCGGCCCAAACGGGAAACCAGCCTTTTCCATCAGCCCCCGGTTTTGAGGCCCAAACCGGGAAACCAGCCTCCAGCCCGAGTTTTGTGGCCCAAACTCGGAAACCCTCAGCGCCCGAGTTTTGAGGCCCAAACTCGGAAACCGGCCCACTCCCAGGTTTTGAGGCTCAACCTGGAAACCCAGCACCCAGGTTTTGAGGCCCAAACCTGGAAACCGTCCACCGTTGGTTTTTCCCGGGCTCTACCAACAAACCGGCGTCGTAGAGGGGATGCACCGCCTGTGCACCCCTTCCACCGACATGATCGCACTTCTCCGCCTGTCGCTGTCGCAGGCTGCCAGCCACCACAGCTGATCCTCCGGCCTCCAGTCCATCAGTCCAAGTCCACGTCCGCCCTTCACCGTCCGATACATCGGCATGGCACGTCCGCCGCACGGCACGCCCATCCTTCATCGCGCCCGGTCCGTCGGCACGGCACGTCGCAACTTGACCTTCACCCGCCATCGATCACTGTCTCCGTGCTCGACACCTGCACAACACAAGCCAAAGAACATGCGCATCATCTCCATTGACAATCACTCATCACACAGAGACTCGGCATACACCCATGTATCCGCAATAACTTGAGCTACACACATCCAAACAAGGTGGGCTTAGACTTTATCGAAATCTAATGAAATTATTTAAAACTTTGCTATTATACCTAAACATATTAAAGATTAAGAAGACCAAAACATAATGCAAGGCAGTTCTGTCCAAACTTTGGACAGAATATGACTTCTACTTTCAAACAGCCAAACAAGAGATTGAAAGCACGAAAGACTTGATATAAGACTGTTAGAAAAGATTTAAGTTGTCTACAACTTATTTAGATCATCTAAAGTTGATTAAGCAGTTATCAAGGTCAAACAATGCAAACAAGCAAATCTGTCCAGACTTGGACAGATTCTGAACCTTAACTTTAAACACATGTAATTCAAGTCTAGACCACCAAAAATAGTGATACAAGACATTTTAGAAAGATTATGAAAATCACTACAACTCCTCTATTAACATCAACACATGATTCATAAGATAAATTAGTCAAACAGTTCACTCGTTCAGATCTGCACCGAAAGCAATGAAAACCTTACAGCAAACTTCAAAAATCTATAACTCCTAAACACTTGGCCTAAAATCATGAAATTTTAGTACAAGCAAGACAGAAAAGTTATCTATAACTGTTATATAGAACACATCTACAGAAAACACCATTTACATTACGAACTAACCACCACAACAGAAACTACAAATGCAGCCACATTTCAGCAAGTTGACAAACTCGCTTCACTAGTTATTTGATTAACATGAGAGCACATATATGAGCTATACAAACAATTATAACATTCATGAACATGATCATACAACATTTATCTCAGATCAATATGCAACAAACCAAACATATGAACATATACATATTGATCTATTACTATACATCTCTTAATTACCTAATTATTAACATAGGCACTGTTCTTAAGTGATGTTGCAAACATCAAATTTGAAGCTTATATTTTTATTGATGATAGATCATGTCAAAATATGACTATTGTAAAAGATCACATGCTCAAACATTATAGATTATTTATTAAAAACATGACAAGTTTATTTCACGAAAAGCATGTGAGAGCAAGATAAATCTACAAAACATATTTTCAGCAATCCCGTGGCCATGGTAAAATTATCCAAGCTACAGCAATACCATAGAAAGGCAGTGGAACCACCAATTCTATTTTTACATGCAAACATTCACCACAAATTATTTTAATTCATTTAATGAGTTGAAAGCAAGACAAATACAAAACTAAATCATACATGCATTAATAAATCTAAATTTTTTATCACAGCACACACATCACATGAGAAGCCTACCATAAACATTTCACAGCAAACAAAGCATCACAACAGCAGATATGATGTTTCTTCTATTTAAGCCTATTTAATACAAATAAATCATCACAGCACAAAACTTCTACTAACACCCAACATATTATGTATGCACTGGACAGATCTACTCACAAGGATTCCAAAAAGTGCTCACTTGCAATTTTTGAACAAACACATAATTTATTACGCAATTTACCATTTTCAGCTAGATTTACCAATTAAACAAAAACGAAAAACAAAAACAGATCTTGCATCTGGACCCCTGCAACCTGCAGAAATCCACCAAGGACTTGTTAGCAAATTTATGAGTCATGCCACATTACACAAAAACCCAAAAAAGAGTTTCAGCTTCGCTAGGTAGGGCTTTCACCATGGATTTCACGCGAGATCGTGGGGAAGGACCGAGCTCGGGCTGGGGAGGCCGAGGCTTGGGCTAGGGTTTCTGCTGGGGCCGTCGGGCGCTGTTGCTCGCTGGTGGCCAGGAGGGAAGGCAGGGCTGCTGCTTGGCACTGCAGGTGGCGGCCCGCGGCAGCGCGCCCCGGGGTGCGGCCTCGCGCGTCCGGGTCGGGGTTCGCGGCAGCGGCTCCGCGCGGCCTGGCAGCAGTGGGAGTCAGGGAGAGAGAGGGCGCCCGCTGCTGCACACCCTTGGAGAGGAGAAGGCCTGGGGAGAAGGAGAGCGGCCATGGTAGGGAAGGAGCCCGAGCTGCAGCTGGTTCTGCTTGCCTTGGAGGGGATAGCACAGAGCGGAGAGAGACCGAGAGGAGAAGGGAGCCTGCTAGGTCTTTTTGACGGAGGGAGACAGGAGGTGCGCGGCCTTGGGAGGGGCGCGACCTCGGGGCAGGCGCCGGTCGGCTACGGCATCAGCTCCCAAAAATTTCTTTCCCAATTTGGCAAGTTTCCAGAAACTTTGGTCAAACTCCAAAATGGTAAACACTGCTCAAACGGACTCCAATTTCGATTAAACTAATTTTGTTGTCGCCGTCTCGACGAGTACTCCGACTTTCATTAAAGGCACTCAATCAAATTCCTAATCGTTTGTCCGGTAACGATCGTCGACGGCAGCTTCGCGGTGACCAAAATTCCAATTTCGCAGTACAGACTTAACCAATTTCCGGAACGTGAAATCCGCGTTGTACTTCATTTTGCGAGCTCTTTATCGCTATTTTCGGCACCGATCCAGGTCTTGATCATAAAACGAAATTTGTTCCTCTTGATCTGTACTACAACTTTTATTTAAGGCGCACTGACATGCGAACATCCGAAAATACCGCTCAACGCCGGTTAAAGCAGTCACTTGATAGGATCCGATTTAGGGTTCCTCGTCGGTCGGAATATTTTCTGTCCATCTGCTCAACACGGAACTTTCATAACTTTTGGTCTTGAGTTGATACATAGTTGATTGGGCATAATCACAACACTTGGTTGAACCCAAATGATGTTCTTCAGTTAATCGGCCATTAAAGGCAAAGCTGTGACTCGTCATTTCATGTGACTTTTTGATTCCAAGCTTCACGAAACTTTTTCGCCAGTCACTATAAACAGGAACTAATGTGGGGAACATGAAAAATCCATGTTTAGCATTAATCCAGAATATTCATAAATTGGCAATCATTATTAACCGGCACTGTTAATTATTTCCCGAATAATTCCAACTAGGGTTCCATCTCTGAAATTGATCCCAAAGCTTCTATCATTACTGAACACACTTGAATTTAGTTATTCATCATCGCTTGATATACCATATCTGTGCTCAACTGACTGCTCAACTGACAGCGAACACCTGGGGTGTTACAGCCCTCCCCCTTAAAAGAATCTCGTCCCGAGATTCCGGACGAGAGACTTTTCCAAGGGAAGAGGAGTATAGCACCTATCCTTAATCATAGGCTACTGGCAGCTCAAGATACTGATTTCTTGACAGAACAGAAACTACTATGAATAGAACAACATTATGATCTTTTATGTCATTTTCAGATTACTAGCTCTTGTGAGAAGAATTTCCTTTACTGATTCCCCTTGGACATTGAGGTGCACTCCAGACATCACTGTCAGGTTGACGGGGAAACCAAAATTGTATTGTTACTTCAGGAGGAATCCAAGATAATATTTCTGCAAAAATTGAATCTTCGTCCGATTGAGACTATAGCAAATATACACCCCTTGAGATGGTCAGGACTGACTGACTGCAACCACTTTCTATACTACCGTGAGTGTCTGTTCAACCGGATAACAATCGATGGAAAGCTACATAAGGTTCCAAATGTGCAATTCTCTTTCTTTGATGACAACACTATATTATCTGAATCTGATAAGAGAGCGGTGAATGTGACAAATGACTGCCCATTCCACGGTTTTACTGATCCTTGTGTACAAAAATTCTTATTTCTTAAGCTGTGACAGTCACCAAGGTTGAATTTGATGTAACCTCTTGGGTAAAAATACCAAATTACTGGATTTCTGTACTACTAAGCAGATGAACATCGTTCTTCTTCATGGTGTAGTTGCGACTCAGCGGAACTGACTTGTTGAACTACTTGGGTCATAGAGCGATCTTTCTCAATTCACTCAACAAAACAAGAACATAATCTGAAATCTGTTATTTGACACCTCAATTTGCCATTAATCTGCACTTCTAAGAGTTGATTTTTGCGAGAACACCTTAACTGCTCAAGAATAAGGGACTGATTCTGAATGTCCACTGCGGCTTCATCCAGAATTATCTGGAATAACCTTTTCATAGTACCAAAATGTATCATTAGTCTGTCTTATCCGAAGTATCATTCTGACTGAGTTTACTAGACTGGCGTACTATCTTGAATTACCATTGGAATATCTTTTAGAAGAGTTGGATGGAACATGTGAGAGACTTGAATGTACAAGTGCCACAAACAAAAACAGTCGGTTTACAAACTTCAGGCATAACATTGTTCGGTGAGGCATAGCCTTCATAGCTACAAAGAGTCATTTTGAACTAGGATTGGCTTTTATGGCATAAACTAATCAGTTGTCTCTCCATACTAAAAAGCTCCAAGGTTTCAGCTTTTGCTGCAAGCATTGTCGGATACCAATGCACATAGTCACCACCAATAGTCAGCAAAGAATCAGACACATCTTGGGAGGATCGAGTTGGCTACGAGATCATCATGCAGATATATGTATTAAGTTCTGACAGAAAACTTCTGGACCTTAGGTATTTGGTTTAATAACACATCATTTCTATTGCTCATTGTTTAGCTGATACTTGTCCACTTCTAAGAATTTTGTGCCACCTTGTTCCACTATGACCATATATGTTGCTCGGTCTTTACTGATGATCAAACAAATAGTCCTTTGTCTACCACCTCTTACAGTCTTCTACTGCTTTCATCACTGACTGATTCTTGAAAAGCTATCCTCTTTGCCACTTTCGGAAAGAAACACTGCCATATCTGAGCCGACAAAAGGATTTTTCTGAAGAAATATAAGAGATAACAAGGAGAATGCTTCACGAAAGATAACACATCGGGGCAGTTTCTATAATGAATCTTGGCTACAAACCATGATACCAGCGCTTGCCGAGCAGCACAAACTTGTGTCGACCGCCACAAGAGGCTCTCGGTTTCGTCGCGACACCACTAGTTCTTAACCAAGACACCATTATTGAATTTACAACCAGTGCGAAATCCATCATGACGCAGATAAATCTTGCATGGATAGGCATCATATGCAAAACAAGGATGATCACAAGGTTCAGAAATCAACAAGGAGGTGATTTCAAAGACAAAACATGGCACAAGACAACAAGGATTCGTCTGGTGCACATCAAGGTCATGACAAGATGAAAGATTTCATGAACTTGATTTGGCCAAGCAGCCACAAAAGGCAACCGAGGGGATACATGGCTTGGGTCTGGACTCCACAACGGGTAAGCCAAACTATGGTCAAAGGCTGAGGTTAACAGGAACTAAACTTGGATGGTCAAACAAACAAGGGTCTTCACAACAAAGGGTACAAACATCTATGACTTTGACAAAACACTTAAGACCAAATGTGGATCTACAGGTGGTTAGAGGCATGGCTACAAAAACAAGGCATAGGCATACCATGTTTGGAACTAGGATTTGGAGAGGTTAACTTAGGATAGCTGGTTCAACAAAAGGCATGGATAGGCCTAGGTTCAGGTTTTCAGCACAAGCATTCTAAACCATCAGAACCAGACACACAAACATAGGTCATTAAGCAACATGGATCTATTAAAGGCATCTCAGAAGGTCAAGAGGGCTTGGGAACGATTCTAACCGAAGGCTGAACAAACCACTCATGCACTCACAGAGGACATAGGGTTTGACTAACCAAGGCACCACTTAGATAACAACACATCTAGACACATAGCCTTAACAAGCATTTGGAACACACAAACAATCAACTTAAGCAATCCAACACCAATCACCAAGCTCATACTAGACAAGCATCTATCAAAAGCACACAAGCAAATATAGACATGAAAACATGGTGAACAAATATTGTCATTATTTTATTTTCTATTTACCAGATTGGAGCACAACTTTTACCTGGAAGCAAAATACCAAGCAAACTAGGGCAAACTTGTTTCGTTAACTACAAACAAATTACAACTTTAGGTTAACAACTAACTTATTTAGCATATGAAACTAATAACAAGCAACAAGCTCATGCATAGTCTACATTCCATAAAGGAATAAACAGACACTAGGTAACAATAACTAGCAAGCAACATGCAACAACTTGATTTTAGGGTACAATCAAGCATAAACAACAGTTTAAAACATTCTAAGCATGTTAGAAAAGCTAACATTGCAGCCACTTAATTGTTTGCAAGTATTTAGTTCTTACAAAGCATACGACTAGTAAGATTAAAGTTGGTTAGAGAGCATTTACATGGCATGGTGCACACTAAAAACAAATTCTAGGCATAACCATGTATGAAAAACAGTTTATATACATATTAAACATGTTAAACAGTCATGATCAACCCAAATAGGTTCTTTACATGCACTTATTAATGCTCATAACATATAGTAATGTGGAACAGAGAGCTACTATAATTTATTGCCTAGAGAATTCTGGAAAATTTTAGGCAGTTTCTCATACATGTAGTAGGTTATTACTAGCATTTCACTATTTTTAAGCAAGTAAAACAACCACACAATTCTAGTAAGCAAACATGCTTATACAACTTAAACAGGTTTAAGCTAATTAATGTTGTTAAACAACAAGTTTTACATTTTTCTTGTAGCAACATGATACTAAAAAGTTATGAAAATTAGTTCTCAAAATTTTAATTCATAGTGTAGTTCTCAGGATTGCAAGAAAACAAGCATTAAACAAGGTTACATGTTATAGCATGAAAAAGCAATTAAACAACAGTTTAGTACATTTCCTTACTAAAGCGTTAAAGATAACAAACTAGAATTAGAAGTCTAGGAAGCACTTGGCAAACCCAAACAAAAACTGCATAAAACAAGCTCAAACAACAAGTTTTATGTTTCTTTGGATGGAGTATTTCAAAACAAAACTAACCCAATTGGTTTGACCCAAAAAGGGAGTTTCCTAGCTCAAAACATGGAACTACAAACTTAGCATAGTTGTGTCACACAAGCAGGATGAGATCATACCAACATTTGGTTACAACAAAGCGTTTTAGCATAGGGGGAAAACTGCTAACCATTAGAAACTTTATTGTCTAACTACTCTAGCAAACAAACATGAAGCAGAGCAAGACAACACACGTCACGATGAGCTAGCAGGGTTATTCAAACAACATGCATACAGGGCATTCACTTCTAGCCCATAAAAGCAATCACTTATTTAGCTAATCACGAAAGCACTCATATAAAACATTGCACCCTATCAAGCATCAAGAACAAAACCATATTCCATCTAGCTTATATCAACATACAACATCAAACAGAACATTTAGTCTAATTTTTACAAGCGAGCTAACACATCACATTGAAGCACTAGTTCACAACAAACTTCATCATTACAGGAACAAAGGTGGGGAAGCATTTTGATGCACAAACAACCATTATGTTTTATCATTACATTAGTCACACTTGACAATAAGTTGTTTATTATTAGAACAAAGGTGAGAGAAGCATGTTCATGAGTAATGCACAACAAAGATGTATGCTCGTCCTATACGTCCTCTCGAATTGCTAACCTAAGGCGGCAATCACGTTCTAGGTCGGTGGCATAACACACACTCTCGATATAGCTAATCGTCAACTATGCATACGCATACGAGGTTAGCGTACCTGCCAGAAAATCTCATTTCAGCTCATTCCCACAACAGATATACATTGCAGGAATTAAATTAGATATGTCTTAGGTGCATACCCAGTATACACGTAAGTAGTAATGCACCCATCAGAAAATATTACTCCCATAATTAAATACCTTCATATATACCTGTGTGTAACATGTATATAATCCAGTACCAAACTAGCACTTCCCTAAACCAACGTTTGTTTAGTCATACTCTCACAACTCACACCTTACCTAAGCGTAGGTGCGACGTTGCATAAAATAAATTCAACTACCCCACATATGAGTACATATATGTGAGGGGCTACCTCCACATTAGACCACAGGGTAGCATAGTGCGGTCATCTACACGTACCTTTTGTGTCGACGTGTCGTTGCAAGTAATCAAAACCCCCTAGAGTTGTCGCTAGCTTATAGTTTACAAATTAGGTTTTAACAAACTTGCTACTAGCTAAAGTTTTTAGATAAAATAGGCTTTGCAAAATCAAAACTTTGTATTAAAACCACGCACATGACAGTATTATGCTTAACCTTGCTACGGTGCCAGCTGTAACAGAACCGTCCAATTTATAAGAGCACAAGTGCGAAAACCTCTGCCAGAACAGCTGAATTAGCACACTGAGCCCATATTAAACCCGGTAGTCCGTGAAATCTTGAGGGATTTCAAACTTTTTCAACATCTCAGCCAAGATCGCATGGTCAAGCAAATACAATCATGTCCACGGAGCTTTGCAGCAGAAATAATATTACAATAGAGTTTCCAAATAAGGATACAAGTTGGGTTCACTTAATTTAGAGGAAGACAACCATAGCTTTAAAAATAAATACCATAACATAGGTTTAAATACTTTGCTAGTGAAAGGACCTGACGCCTAAGAGGGGGGGGTGAATAAGGGGCAATAAAACTTCTATTCTAAACTATGGCCTCTTGATTCCACCTAGTCAAAACCTATGCAAGAATGTAAACTATCTAAAGTGCAACTAGGTTTTGCTATGTGTGTTTGCTATCTCTACGCAAAAGGAGTTATGCAACCTAGTTCCCAAACCTATCAACTAGCATATAAACTAGGAAAGGTAAAACACATGAACAAGGTTGCAATGTAAATGCGGAAGCTTAAAGAGTGTGATAGAGATGCAACTCCCGTCGACGACTCCGGTATTTTTACCGAGGTATCGAGAAGCGCGCAAGCTTCCCCCTAGTCCTCGTTGGAGCCCCTCGCAAGGAATCCCTCGCAAGGGCCAAGCTCCGGTCGGGTAACTCCGTGGATAGCTCCGGTCTTCCCCACGCGCAAGTGGGTCTCCGGTTTAAAGCCACTCGTGGCAAAGCCTCTCCCGGATGCTCTCCGTCGTCTTCACTATCAAGTTTCCGGCTTGAAACGCCGCGGGCCGTGTTCCCTTTGGTCACAGAGGCGGCCACACCAGAAACTCGGTTGGTGTGGTCTCGCAAGACTACAAGCCCCGCCGATGTACAAACTATGGTGCGCTAAGCACCGGTAGATAAGAGGTTTTCAACCTCACTAAACACTAGGCCCAACACCTAGAGCAAGCGCAAAGCGGTGGTCTAACTAGCTTAAGCACTTCGCAAAGCACATACACTAATCACCTAGTATATCACTTGAGCACTTTGTGGCTAGAGCAACTAAATATGTGTCTATACACTTGGTACACTTCCTTGAGCTCCAACCACTTTGTTTTGGCCGGCCATGGGGTATATATAGAGAGCCCCAACCAAATAGAGCCGTTTGGAGAAAGTCATGGGCTTCACAGCGGACCATCGGACGCTGGAGTCGTGACCATCGGAGCGTCCGATGCTCCTTAAACGGCTAGATGCCGGCCTGGCACTGTGTCGCAACGACTAGTTAGCGTCCGATGCCTGACCATCGGATGCGTCCGATGCCCTCTCTGGAACCTTTCTGCATAGGCATCGGATTCTGGGACTGTAGCATCCGATGCTAACAACGGAGCGTCCGATGTTCGCTGTGCAGGTTTGCACAGTGTCACAGTCACGTCCGATGCATTGGTTCTTCAGCGTCCGATGCTTCTGCTGGCGCTGTCAGAAGCTAGGGTTTGCCAACGGAGCGTCCGATGCCTGGGAAGGCAGCGTCCGATGCAGCGTCCGATGCACTTCCTTGCTTCGTTTCTTCGCGATTTCTTGCACCGTCTTGGTTCCATTCTTGTGCCTTGGACTTTGCTTGATCTTGGGGGTCTTCTACTAAGCTTCTAGTGTCTTGCTTGAGGTGTTGATCATTGGATCACCACGTAGCCTTTGTCCAAGTCACATTTGCACCCTATTGGACTACAAAACAAACACTTGCAAATGCATTAGTCCAATTTGGTTATGTTGTTCATCAAACACCAAAATCCGAAGTTAAATGGTCCGAGGTCCATTTTCCTTACAATCTCCCCCTTTTTGGTGATTGATGACAACACGACCAAAACAAGCAAATAATAGATACATAATTTAAAATGCAATCTACTTGCTAGGATGCAATGCAAAGGCAAGATCATATGATGTTTAAAAGATACCAATTTGAAACATATTTAATCTAACATATCTTTCCCTTGCCATAGAGTTCCTCTTTGTGACTTTATGGATTAAGACTCCCCCTAACTCCATAAGTCACTTCCTCCCTTTTTGAACCATTCCCATAGAAATAACCATAGAAAATTTGGAAAATTTGATTTTGGTTATTTTGTTTGGTTTAGTTTGGGCTTGATTTTGGTCCCCTACACATCCTCCCCCTTTGGAATCAAACACCGAAAAGGAAGACATAAACGCTCAAGAGAGGACACATTATATAAGCTAAAACTCCTAAGTATATGCATACATATGATGTAAGGCAAAAGCATATGCATAACCGACAAATTAAAGCACAAAGGAGTTTTATCTATATAATGTGTGGAGAAGGCATATAAGAGTATCAAAATTGAAATCAACATAATGATATCGGTTAGGAATACCACATGTAGATATCAATTGGATTATCACCATACTTGATGCTTGTCTCCGAGAACTTCATTTTCCTTGCAATGAGACTACTACACATATGATAATCTTGAAAGAAGTGTTAGTCTCAAAGCTTCCAAATTGTAGAATAAACTCCCCCTAAAAGTGTGCATACAAGTTTGAAATACTTGTAGGAGTCATGCACATTGACTTGTAAGGTCAAACTGCCATTTTCCATATTGACACCTGTGACACCCCAATTTTAATAACAAAATTGGAGCACAATATATGTATGCCAGGATCAATTTTCATACATATATCCACATCATAGTAAATATCAAAACAATGCTTTATTAATAATATCGAACTTTATTACATAAATGACCCTCGGGTCTGAAATAAAAAGGTACAGACTCTCATGATAACGGACTCTAATGAAGACGCTAATGTAGATGCGGAAATCTGGACTCCATCTCCACAGGAAGGTCGACCGGGGGTAGCGCCATCCTAGTACAGGTCGTCAGGGTCGTAGCCTCCGTCTTCTGGATACTCCTGCTCCTCGTACGGGTAGTCTCCAGCGTCTGGGTGGGGTAGCAGGGGGACAAAGAGGAAGGGTGAGCACATCGAAATGTACTCCGCAAGTGTAGGAAATATATGCTTATGAGGCTAATAACAAAGGTAGGCTGACTTTGTTTGACTCAAGCGCCTAAAGCGACACACCCTATTAAATCCTATTTCCTATGCACCTATTTACTAGGTTATAACCACAGACTCTGTAGAAAAGTATCAACACTCGGAGTCGCACCGAGCATACCACACTCGGAGTCACACCGAGCAACCAACACCTGAAGTCCATCAGGCAACCACACCTGAAGTCCATCAGATGGCCCGAACCCAAAACCGACCAGTAGCCAACTAATCTCGAAGAAGTCCAAGCCGCTCGTGACCGTGAGCACGGCTGATATATCAGTTTTACACTCTGCAGAGGTTGCACATCGTTACCCATGAGTCGTGCAGATCCCGTCACGCTAAACACTGCCAAGGTGCTTAGCAGGTTGCACTGCAAGGCTTTTACAAAGCCCCTCCAAGTCTGTGTTACACGTACTCTAAGGTTTCTCCCCTGTCCATAAGTCAACGACCCCAAGGGACCCCTCTTGAGCCACTATACCAACCCCGTGTAGCATAACTTAGAGGAAACTAATTAATTAGCCAGGTCCAGCCCATCCAGATCTCATGGTTGCGCTGTTAAGCCGGGTTACAGGCTTCGAGAACCGGGTCCTAGGGATCCAGGCAGGATATGTCTAGCACGAGCCCCGAACCAAAAACCAAAAGCAGCTGCCGAGTCCCACGGCACAAAACCACCAATACGGGTCCATCCTGCCGGATTTACCTAATATCCATGTTACTACAAAATTACCATGTCCACATTCGTTTCATAAATCATTAATCAAGATTATAAACATTATAGCTCCCATCCCAAACATGACTGCAGGGCTAAGCAAAACACCTACCCGAACATCCCAAAACAGGTGACAAGGATAACATATACAAATTCTAGTAAACCCTAACATGGGATTCAAATTAATGACAAGCATGCATCTACAAGATCTAACTACTCTGGTACCAAAAGTAAAATAAAGTAGGTGCAAGATGTTCAAGGACACTTGCCTTCGGACTGGGTCGAATCAACTGGGTCGCAAGGATGGTCTGGAGCGTCCTCGTACTCCGCACTCTCTGGCCCAATCAACATACATGGCACAATACATAGAAATAAATAACAGTACAACAAACAGTATGAAAACAGTAAACTAATAGATCTACTGCGTAGAGAACGAAATTATGAATCTAACGCAAGTTGAACGGGTCGAATCGGAGTTAAAACGCAAAAGTTATAAGCATTTGAATATGGATGGCAAAACTGTAATTAGATTGAACTCATTTTCGTATTTAAAATAAATCAAAACTGATTTTAAATGCTAACTGGACCGGGCCTCATTTATCCGAAAGATGAGGGGTTAGATTGGAAGAATTCGCAGACTCAGCGCACATGGTGACTGGACCGCGGGTTGATTACGAAAAAGGTAGAGGACTCTTTAGCAAAATGGCATCGGCGAAGGGGGTACCGGCGGCTCTCGGCCGTCGATCTGGCGATGGTCGGCTAGGATTAGATCGGGGCGGTCGGCTATGGGTGGATCACGCCTCAATTCGGCAAAACACCGAGGGCTAGATCGAGAGATTCCGGCAGACTCAGATTACTATACAGATGGAGTGCGGGTTGATTCTGGGAAAACCGAGGGGCCTTTCTGCAAGGTGCCACGGCCGGTCGGCGTGGACGTGTTGGCTGCTGAGCTGGCGCCACGTGGCACCGTGTGACTGGTGCGGTGCACCACGCGGCCTGTGGACGTGGGGGGTGCATGGTGTGGACTGAGTCCACGGTCCCATGCGCCCGTTCCATACCCCTTCGGGGTCGGATCTAATCTCGGCCACGGAATCAGGATCGGACGGCTGGGAACGAAAAGGGAGCCAGGGGTTACCGCCGGCGGGGAAGGGCACAGCGGCGCCCGGGCTCTACGCGGTGGCGCCATGAAAAGGACTCGCCGGAGTACTCGAAACGGCCCTAGAGGCTAGTAGAGACCTAGGGGAGAGGCGGGATCGGACGGGGACCTTACAACGGATCCGTAGACGTGCTCCCTGTTGCCGATCGCGGTCCAGAGTCGGCGAACGGCGTGGGGTCGCGGCGGCGGCGTCTGGTTGCTCCGGCGTGGTCGAGGGAGGTGTGCTCTGGCTCGGTTTCGCCCCGAGAAGAGTCTCCTGGGCGCGGCGTGGCTTTGCGATGATGATGGTGTGTGGAGAGAGACCGGTGGTGACTTCCCTGCGCAGTGGTGAGCTCGAACCGAGCCCAGCAATGGTGATGGTGGCGATGGGTCTCGGTAGTGCTCTGGATCGGATGGGATCTCACGGAGAGGCGTGGGGAAGGAGGCGGTGCAGTGTGGCCAGGGTTCTTGTAGGCCAAGGGAAAATATGGGGGGGGGGTGGCGGCTGGCTTTCGGATCGATCCGAGCGGCAGAGGACGAGCGTGAAGGGCGGGGAGGTCTGGTGCGGTGAGAGAGAGAGGAAGGGCCAGCGTGGGGAGCGGGGAGGAGAGGCGCGCGCGACGCGGCCGAGCTGGGCCGTGTGCAGGGGCTAGGGGGAAGAGGGAGTGGGCCGCGCGGCTCTGGGCCGATGCGAGGTGGGAGAGGAGGCGGCCTGCAGCGTGGCCCAAGAGGGAGGAGGCGGGGAGCGCTTGAGAGGGGGGTTGGCGGGCCGGCCGGTTGGGTCCAAGGGAGAAGGAGAGGGAAGAAGCCCAAATTGCTTTTCTTTCTTTCCTTTTTCTTTTACAAATTTTGCAAAAATCATTTGAACTTCAAATTCAAATCAGTCTCAAACCAAAACAGTTTGCAAACTTTTCAAATTAGTTTCCCTAGGTTTTGGAAATAAAACTTTGAGTTTGATTTGATAAAATTTTATAAACCCTTTTTATTTGTTTTCTAAATAGAATAAATCCGATTCGCGCTATACGGGTTTAATAAAATCATTTACCACACAATAAAATATGCAATGGCATGAATGCAACATGAAAATGAATAAGTAAATTTTATTTTCCTCCACTAATAAACTAGCCAACCTATTTAGTTTCTAAATTCTTTAGTTAAATTGGGGAAAATTAAATCAGGGTGTTACAAACCTACCCCCCTTAGAAGAATCTCGTCCTCGAGATTAGGAAGAGTCGGCGAAGAGATGAGGAAAATCTGCCCGAAGATCATCTTCTTTCTCCCATGTGGCTTCTTCTTCGGAGTAATGCTTCCATTGCACCTTGCAGATTTTAATCCTCTTGTTGCGAGTACCTCGTTCCATCGTGTCCAGAATCTTGATCGGCTCAGAGAAAGTCAAATCATCCCGCAGATCAAGCTCCTCAAGTGGCAACTGCTCCTCTGGAACTCTGAGGCATCTCTTCAGCTGGGATACATGGAATACATTATGGATACCTGCCAGACGTGCAGGCAACTCCAGCTGATATGCAACTGCGCCTTTCTTGTCAATCACCTTGAAAGGGCCAATGAATCTCGGGGATAGCTTCCCTTTGACATTAAACCTCCGAAGACCTCTGAAAGGTGACACCTTCAGATAGACATAGTCCCCAATCTGGAACTCCAGCTCTCGTCGTCTGACATCAGCATAGCTCTTCTGTCTAGTCTGAGCTGTCTTCAGGT